>OLKM01001113.1:166737-171173 GCA_900291075.1 Melanogrammus aeglefinus
TTTTGGCCCATTCTCCATGCAGATCTCCTCTAGAGCAGTGATGTTTTTGGGCCTTTGCTGGGAAACACAGACTTTCAACTCCCTCCAAAGATTTTCTATGGAGTTGAGATCTGGAGACTGGCTAGGCCACTTCAGGACCTTGAAATGCTTCTTACGAAGCCACTCCTTCGTTGCCCGGGCGGTGTGTTTGGGGTCATTGTCATGCTGAAAGACCCAGCCACGTTTCATCTTCATGGCCCTTGCTGATGGAAGGAGGTTTTCACTCAAAATCTCACGATACATGGCCCCATTCATTCTTTCCGTCACACGGATCAGACGTCCTGGTCCCTTGGCAGAAAAACATCCCCAAGCATGATGTTTCCACCCCCATGCTTCACTGTAGGTATGGTGTTCTTTGGATGCAACTCAGCATTCTTTCTCCTCCAAACACGACGAGTTGAGTTTTTACCAAAAAGTTCTATTTTGGTTTCATCTGACCATATGACATTCTCCCAATCCTGTTCTGGTCATCCAAATGCTCTCTAGCAAACTTCAAACGGGCCGGACATGCACTGGCTTAAGCAGGGGGACACGTCTGGCATTGCAAGGATTTGAGTCCCTGGCGGCGTAGTGTGTTAGTGATGGTAGCCTTTTGTTACTTTGGTCCCAGCTCTCTGGAGGTCATTCACTAGGTCCCCCCGTGTGGTTCTGGGATTTTTGTTCACCGTTCTTGTGATCATTTTGACCCACACGGGTGAGATCTTGCGTGGAGCCCCAGATCGAGGGAGGTATCAGTGGGTCTTGTATGTCTTCCATTCCTAATTATTGCTCCCACAGTTGATTTCTTCACACCAAGCTGCTTACCTATTGCAGATTCAGACTCCCCAGCCTGGTGCAGGTCTACAATTGTGTTTCTGGTGTCCTTTGACAGCTCTTTGGTCTTGGCCATAGTGGAGTTTGGAGTGTGACTGTTTGAGGTTGTGGACAGGTGTCTTTTATACTGATAAGGAGTTCAAACAGGTGTCATTAATACAGGTAACGAGTGGAGGACAGAGGAGCCTCTTAAAGAAGTTACAGGTCTGTGACAGCCAGAAATCTTGCTGGTTTGTAGGTGACCAAATACTTATTTTTTCCACCATAAAAAATCTGACAATGTGATTTTCTGGATTTTTTTTTTCATTTTATCTCTCATAGCTGAGGTTTACCTATGATGAAAATTACAGGCCTCTCTTGTCTTTTTAAAGTGGGAGAACTTGCACAATTAGTGGCTGACTAAATACTTTTTTGCCCCACTGTATATATCAATGTATTTTTGGATACAACAATGAAGGAAACGGCGGTAGTAGTCTATGTATTGCTGGACAGAGACGTGACTAATGGGTTTGTGATGGGGACGACCCAGTGCTCCTGTTCACAGGACACACCCTTTCTGACCAGCCAACACGCGGGTCACACACACACACACACACACACACACACACACACACACACACACACACACACACACACACACACACACACACACACACACACACACACACACACACACACACACACACATCCCCCCCGTCTCTCGCAAACAATTGCCCAAGCATAGATGTTACACGCCCGCTCTGTCGCAAACAAAGACGCACGTACACAAACACAGCCAGACACACGTAAACACACTCCCACACCCTGATACGCAAGGGAGTACACACACATGGACACACAGTGTTCTCCGGAGGGTCCCTGGAGGAAAAACAAGCAAACCCGGCACAGAGTCGACGGAGCCTTCGTGTTATTGTCCACAAGTCGCCGTCACCATGGAGCAGAAGGAGCCACGAGGGAAAAGCTGTGTCCTGACCCAGATGCTAATGGCTATGCTGCTATAAATACCCAGTAGTAAGGCCTCATGCCATTGAGAAATATTTTGTTTAGGCTCAAGGCTCAAGAAACGATAGCGGCTGTAAGGATGATGTATGGTGCGGGCTGAACGACCTGCGGATTGTTTACAGGTACATTGCTGAGAATATTACTATTTTTTAAGATGACTTGAAATGTTAAAGTTTTACAGATACGATAGATAGCAATGAGAAAGAAATAACACATCGGAACTATGAAAACTAATTTAGAAGATCCTTAGAACAGCGCTACCAGAAAAAAAGAAAAGTTGGTCTCCAGCTCTTTGTAAAAGAAGCGTGCGTGTGTGTGTCTGTGTGTGTGAATCAAACACCGCCATCTATTGGGAGGATGGACGTTGTCTTCAGCACAAGCCCATCCCCGCCTCCCTCCTCCTGCAAGCAAAAAACGTCTGCGGTCTTTGCTTGATGGACGAGCGAGATCCGCTGATGCTCAGGAGGGAGAGGAGAGAAAATAGAACGCACACATAAGCACAAACACACACGCGCGCACACACGCACAAACACACACACACACACACACACACACACACACACACACACACACACACACACACACACACACACACACACACACACACACACACACACACACACACAGGTGTCCAGATACATTTATATTTCGCTCCATCTGGCTGCTTTAAGCCTCCTCAACGACGAGTCATATCGAGCAGAGCAGAGCGACGGAAGTGAAGTAAAGGAGGGAACAGAGGAGGGAAAGAACTAGAAAGAAAGAAAAGGAAAGTACAAAGGGAAAGAGGAAAGAGAGGAAATGAGAGCAGGGTAGAGAAGAAGGAGAAGGAGAAGAAGAAGAAGGAGAAGGAGGAGAAGAAGAAGAAGAAGAAGAAGAAGAAGAAGAAGAAGAAGAAGAAGAAGAAGAAGAAGAAGAAGAAGAAGAAGAAGAAGAAGAAGAAGAAGAAGAAGAAGAAGAAGAAGAAGAAGAAGAAGAAGAAGAAGAAGAAGAAGAAGAAGAAGAAGAAGAAGAAGAAGAAGAAGAAGAAGAAGAAGAAGAAGAAGAAGAAGAAGAAGAAAACTACGAAGGAGAGGGGAGGGGAAATGAGAAAACAAGAAAAGGGAAATGATAGGAAACAAATGGAAAGGAGATGGTAGGCAAAAGAACAAAAGCTGAGCGGAGCCAAGAACAGTAAAAGGGGAGACATGGACGCGGTGGTGCCAGAATGAAAGACTACCAGCTCTAGGAATGACTTGGCGGTTTCGTGTTCAACCGGGGCCGTCCTGCAGCCAACAAAACGCAAAACTCTTGTCATTGGAATGAGCCTAATTCCCTTGGTGCTGCGGGACAGCAAAACGATAACTGAGATGGAAAGAGATCCTTTCAAAAAAAGCTGGTACGAGGCAATACTTTATAATACATATAACCTCCACTGATTGGCTGTCATGGTTCATCTGTTGTGAATGTATTGTTTTTCACTGATGGGGGATTCACAGAGCATATGATTCGCAAGGCCCTTTTTAAAAATATCAGTGATACGATAATAAAAAGTAAATATAGCTGCGAGCAGCAATGTGGGGGTCAAGCAGAATGGGACTAATTTTTCTGGACAGACGTAATCGGTTAGGAGGCTACATGATGATATTGGCAAACGGTTATCACAATGAAAATACATTGAAGTTGCTTTGTAAGGGCCGGAATAGACTTGCTAACAACGCCCCCTAGGCGTTGATGATGCCCAATTATTTCGGCATCATCAGGATAGGGTCATAAGACTATGAGCCAAGTTTGTTTTGGATGCATGAAGGCCTTGCAGAGAAATGAGCTCACTTCCTGTTTGACGTCCCCCTGAAGTCAAAGGTCACCAAATTGTTTGGATGTCCCCAGAATGATGTGATGAGTCCTTGTACCAAGTTTGGCTATGATATGTTAAAGAGATGCTGAGAACAGGCTTACTTCCTGTTTGGCGGCTTTGCCGTCAAGTTTGATGATTTGTTCAGCTTTGTCTGAAGATCATATATGGCAAGTCTCATGATGATTGGGCATAATCTGTGTCCTGTGGATATGTACTATTGATTTAGACAACTTTCAACATGGCGGCCAAATTCTGATGTTGCCATTTGAGATATTTTATTAGCTACATGTCTGCCAAGTTTTGAGATGATTGAGCATATTTAATTTCAGATAGCTTTCGGGGACAAACTGTAGGTTTAGCTGTCTTGCGCAAAGGCATACAACCTGTTCAAAGAGGAGAGCGCTGACACAGAGAGCGGAGCTGTGGTTATCTGTTAAGGCGTTGCCGGTCAGAATCGTACTGCTGCTACTGTCGTTGTTGTCTGGTAAAATCCCTCCTGACAAGTGTTGCTGTGTTGATCAAAAGCACTATAGAATCTTAACCACGAAAGGAGGGGAAGCAGTCACTTGAGCACATATAAAGAGTACATAGTTTAAAAAAGGAACCAAAGTACAACCAGAGGTAGAATATGAACTTGAGGTAGTGAGTTCCCCCTTTCAACTGTCTCCACTTTCTTTCCCGCTGTATGTTAACAACTCAGGGTTAGTTCAGGTGAGCTGGGCCTGTGTCACACATACAAGACCACACA
>OLKM01001114.1:0-24191 GCA_900291075.1 Melanogrammus aeglefinus
TACCTGAAGGAGCACTGTTCTCCTCTCTCCACTGCGCTCTCTCTCTTCTCTCTCTGCTAACTGTCTTCATCTCAGCTTCCTCTTCCCTCCTCCTCATTCCCTCCACCTCCAATAGTTACTCTCTACCTGTTAAAAGCAAGACTGAGTTAGTAATCTGACATTGTGCTGTCCTGTTCTGGATATAATGACATTACCTTCTCTTGCTTGTGGAAGCGTTAAGGAGCGCCATCATGTTAAAATACTTTTAACATGTTTAACATGTTTTTATTTTCTTCTTGCTCGCCCCCTGTCCACTCCTGCGCCACGAACCTCTCTTTTATTCCGGACATAAGTATCCCGCAAGTTTCTCCACATTTTTTTGATAGCTTCGACTAGAGACGGGAAGGAAAACAAGGCAGAGATGAATGGGGTGACGTTATCTAGGCTATCATGTAAGCTGTCCAGAGAAACCAATCGCTACAACTCGATATCAACTTATCTTCCGCGATCAGCCCTACCTCAATGCCTCAATCCCGAGCAGCGTGAGGGCAATGACTGCCACAACCCCGTCCCTAAATTCCAGCATCCTTGTAGTCCTTTGACGATTTGTCGTACAAAGCTTTGTGCTGTGAGACAAGGTAAATTATGTGTGATGTGTGATGTGATGTGCTTTGTTTACGGTGGCCGTGAGCGGTCAGAAAGGATTTCCGCGAGTGGTCCTTCAAGGCTTATTTCACGGTGTGCGAAAAAACGCATTAAATCGAACCTGATCCGAATTTTTTTATGACGGACGAAAGTTTCGGACTCGGTGTGCAAACATCATCGACACAACATCGAATTTTTTCTTGACGTGCGGTAATTTCGGACGACAAAAACGGACTCAGTGTGCAAAGGCCTTAACCCTAATTTTTTTTTTTTTACAAAATAGTATAAACCCTCTTAGTATAAACCCTCATTTATGAAAAAAAAGTTAAAGAATGGAAACGCTTTTTCAAAATGTACAATTAATTTATTGATTGTACTATTACAAAATAAAGGCATCTTAAATAAAGACAGAGAAATTAAAAAAAAAAGGGACACAATAGTTACCTGTTAGTTATCTCCTCAGAGCTGGCTCTGGAGGGCTTTGTGTGGGGGGCTGTGTGTGTGTGTACACTCCTCAGCAGAGGCAGAACATAGAAGTCGCAAATTAGGCCTGTTGATATACCACAGTGGGCAGTTTGGACCTGCTTCAACAACCTTCTGCAGGAGGTTCGTATCTGAAGCAGGGTCCAAGGACTGCGTCATGTTTCATGGTCATGATTGACGACAGGGTTGCCCTCAAAGGACAGCCTAATTTCTGGTGTCAGTCTTGTTTAGGCCAATCAATGAAAATGTTCGCTCAGCATCCGCATTTGAGTGAGGCGCATGCTCAAACCACACATCTGGGCCCACTTTGAATAACTTTGGGAATTTAAAAAGTGGCCACTTGCCCGATTCTGTAAGTATATTCAAGAGAATACCCATAGGTGGGCCATCCTGTGGTACTCCCCATCCTCTTTTTTCCTGACGACCGCTTCCCCCCAGATGGATGCAGGTATATCTTCCTCCTCCATCATTTGAAACTCCAGGAACTCATCATTCAGCTGGTCCTGCTCCCTTGGTTGGTTGTAGGGCAGGAGATGGTTGAATCTAAACAGAGATATACTGGTTTGAGAAAAGGGTCTTTGCAACAGAAACAGAATGAACCAATATCACTCTACAGCCCAGATGGTTGCATACATACCTATGAACGAAGTAGAGCACATCATCCAAGGTGGTATCCATTTTTTGTCCGAAGTCTACAAACCTTGAAGCTCCAGCACAGGGTAAAGGGAGCTTATCTGTGGCGTACTCGACTGCCTTCACAAAAAAGCTCCTGGCTGCAAGATGGAAGTTTTTAGCGTTAGAGTCCATGGGGACATCACCTGCTTCTACAAGGCGGTTTAATGTTGTCCTCGTTGTGAAGCCAACACCAAGCTGAGAATCTAAAAGTATGTATGGATAATTTAGTGCTTCGAGTAACAGAAGACCTGCAGACTAGGGCTGCTCGATTATGGGAAAAATCATAATCACGATTATTTTGGTCAATATTGATATCACGATTATTCAAACGATTATTTTTGAGTTTGAAAACATGGATTTATTGACACAATCAATTATGACATAGAAACACGTATAAGTATCCAAAATAAAACCTTTTTCGTGTGTAGTGCACTTCTGCCACAACATTCTGAATCTAAACATTTGATTTTATATAAACATTTCATGAATACAATATATATATTAAGGCAATCAAATATCACAGAAACACGTATAAGTATCCAAAATTAACTTTCTTGTTTAAGTGCACTGCCACAACATTCTGAAATATAACATTTGATTTTTTATAAAACAATTTCATGAATAAAATATATATACTAAGACCATCAAATGTCACACAGAAACACGTATAAGTATCCAAAATTAACTTTCTTTGTGTTCTGCACATTATGTGGTGCTGCTCCTCGTCAGTGACTTCAAATCCGAAGTGCCTCCCACACCATAGAAGTAGTGTGTTTCGTGCTCTTCACGATCAAACGATGCTGTTCCTTCCTCTGCCATTTTTTTTTATAGAATAGAGCTGTTTTTTTTCTGTTTTGCTAATGATTCAATGCTGCTTGTTTGAAGAATGTGCTTGGTAGGTAGGGCTAAAATCTTCAACTGACAAAGCATGTGCATTGAGAGAGTATATGGCACTGGCAGGAGTGGGACATCCCAGTGAGCTGCCAATCAGCAGCGTAGACCGATTGCTGCTGAATGGCGGTTCACTGGCATGTCCCGCCTCCTGCCAACGGCATACTTCCTGATGCAGCACGCCCTGTTTTATTGTAACTCACTCTCGCCGCGTCTGAATGCTTTCGCATGTAGCGTCTCTTATATTGTATTCATGAAATGTTTTTATAAAAATCAAATGTTAGATTCAGAATGTTGTGGCAGACAGTACACTTACACACGAAAAAGTTTTTATTTTGGATACTTATACGTGTTTCTATGTCATAATCATCATCGTCAAATTAATCGTTTCAACTCGATTATACGAGTTTGGAGATTGTTTGACCCCAAAATCGATTTCGCGATCGAAATTCGATTAATTGCACAGCCCTACTGCAGACAATGCAAACATTATATAAAACCATTGTTTTTGTCACTTCTAATATTTACCTGGCAATTGGCTCTCCTGATCCCTGAGGTGCACTGTGTCCACAATGACCCCTCTAAAAGCTCCTGGCTTCAGGAATTTGGACAGGAGTTTCTTGACGAACAACCTGATCTTGAATACAGAAATAGAAGTAAAAGGTTATCAAAAAATTTATAAAAAATTAGGTTATCGAAAATACGGACTCCTCACACATTACCCTAAAAATTATACCCCCTTGTAAATTATCCCTATTCATACAATTACTTAAGGCACAGGGCTAAAGGAACTCTAAAATAGTGACGTGAATAGTATAGTAGACAAATAACGTTTTAAATATTTGAGTTCAACTACGAATTAAAAAACTAAATGCAACAATAAGTGCTATGTATTTGTACATGAAGTAGATAGACACAAGGGTCTTGCCGCCGGAATAGCAGGTTGAAATGTGTGAAAGTTATCAGTGTCGACTGGTAGAACAAGAGAGGGATGTCCGTCATTGGGTCCTGGAACGATTCACGCAGCCGGACACACCTGGCTTGCTTCTAATCTGTGGAGTTAAAGAAGAGGCAAAACAAATAAATAACAATTTTGAAACATTCTCATATTCCTTGACACTGTGTCACTTGTGACAAGCCAAAAACTGATACATTGTTACATTAGATGGATACATCAAATAGGTTTCAAAATCTAAACTAGGCTTATACTTACGGATGCTTCCAAAATAACTCATCCTGGACAACACCCTCTCATTCACACCCCATATTCACAACATCACCCGGACTGCATTGTTCCACCTCTGCAACATCGCCAGACTCCGCCCATCACTGACCCAATCCAGCACTGAAATCCTGGTTCACTCCGTTGTCACATCACTCATAGCCTACTGCAACGCCCTCCTCACCGGACTCCCGACCAAACTCAACAGACTTCAGATCATTCAGTACTCCCCAGATCACCGCCCAGATCATCACCCGCACCAAATCATCTGACCACATCACCCCTGTCCTCATCCAACTTCACTTGCTCCCAGTACACTACCCTATCCAATACAAAACTCTACTCCTCACCTACAAAGCTCTCCACAACCTAGCCCCTAGTTACCTCTGTGACCTCCAAGAATACACTCCCTCCCTCCCGCTCCCTCCAATGGACTACTATGTATCCCCATATCACGACTCATTACAATGGGTGCCCGGTCATTCAGCTGTTCAGCACCCAGGCTCTGGAACTCCCGCCCCCCACACATAAAACATTCAGACACTATGGATGGGCATTCGATTAAGTTTTCTTAGTCGATCGTCAGGAGAATTAACGATCAATTAGTCGATTAATCGTTAATATTTTACCTAAAATTTAGTTCCGACCATCCAATGGATAACAACAGTATACACTTCTCCAAGGGCTACAATTGTCACAAATGGGATCACTTCACCAAGCTTCACTCTACACCAAGGAACCAGACAAGGATGCCCACTCTCTCCATCCCTCTTTGCCATATTTATCGAACCACTTGCAGCAGCAATACGTCAAAACAGTAAAATTAAAGGAATACAAATCAACAACTCTCAACACAAAATTACCCTATATGCAGATGATCTATTATTATACCTACAAACCCCATCCCTCTCACTCAATGAAACCTTCAACATTATTAACAATTTCTCAAAAGTCTCTCACTATACAATCAACTGGAACAAATCAACCATACTCCCGCTATCTGGAGACGATGGGAACTCTGTAGCAAACAGTTACTGGACATACCCAACAACTCCAAAAAACTTATATCAAAACTCTACAGAATCATCCCCTCATCTAACCCCACAATAACGCTTCCGAAAAACAAATGGGAGGGCGACTTAACTCTGTCTCCCGACCCCGATTTCTGGACCCAAATCTGCAGAAACGTTTTCACTATGACCACCAACACTAACTTACAACTCATACAATATAAAACTATCCACAGAACACACATCACTCAGAGTAAAATGTTTAAAATGGGATTATCTGACACAGACACTTGCTCACAGTGCACTTCGGGGAGCATAGACACCTACTTCCATGCAACTTGGCTCTGCCAACCTGTTCACTCTCTCTGGACCACAGTAACTAACACACTATCTTCGGTCCTGGACTGCAGAGTCCCACTGTCTCCAGCACTCTGTCTTCTAGGAGACACCTCAGATTCCCCCTTCCCCTCAAAATACAAAACCCCAGTCCTTGTCTCTCTAGCTATCACCAAGAAAATAGTCTTTCAAAACTGGAAATCTAAATCATCTTGCCACTTCAACCATTGGACCAACTTAATCACAGAATTCATCCTGACAGGAGAAACTGCGGCATATATAAAAAAGAACAATATCTCCGCCTTTAAAGAAATCTGGAATCCCTCAAACATTTCTACAAATTCAATAGTTAAGGTAAGCCTTGTACATTCGTCGACGCCCCCCCTCACCCCCCGCTTCCCCCTCCTAACTCTCTCCAGTTCCCCCCCCCACACACACACGTTCCCTTTCCCCAAACAACACCTTATAGCTACACAACTGCATATACCTACCCTACACACATAGCACCATATCTCCTCCTTTCAGACCACATCTACCACTCCACATTTTCCACACACCATCTGCTCTCTGCTCTGCCTGTCTGACTGTGCGTCCCTGTGTCTGTCTGTCCAGTATGTATGTTAAAGTTTGTTTCGTGTTTTTCTTTCTTGTGTCTGTTATTTTACTTCGTTTTTTTTGTGGTGTGTCTCGCGCACTTGGGTATATGGGTTCGGAGCCACTTCAATCTTTTCATTTTTTTTCTTTTTTTCTCTCTATCTATCATTATTATCATTATTATTATTCTCCTCCTATATTTCTTACTTTGGTAAATCACAATTTTGTTGAATAAAAATAAAGTTGTCCTCCGAAGAGGGGGGGTGGTGGTGGGATAAAAAAAAAAAGTTCCGACCAAGTATAACAGCACCGGGACTTTTAACTATACATGTATTACTCCGCTGTTTATGTTCCGCTAGCTAGTGTCTGTGTTGCTTGCCAACAGTTCAGTCCCAGTCGCGGATCCATTTGTGTTGGCGGTGCCAAATAAATCATTAAATAAACAAACAAATGTTAACTAATTAATGGTGCTTGTAGAACTGTTGTATAAAAGCAATATCACACTCGAGGTCGTGCTGTTGTAATGAATATCAGCCATGCTGTGATTATCTTCGGCACAATCACAGCCGTACTGATACAACAAAATGCAATGAAAATACAAAAACAGTGTTTTCCTCATTGGGATCTTTATTATAAGATGAACAACTCAGTTAAACCAGATCCGTTCAATACTTATGCGCTACTCTGCTCTAAGCAACTGAGCCTGCAGCTCGAAGCCGGTGCTCATAAACATAACTAAAAATAAACAACCCTAGTTTCTTCCCAAAATAATAACAATAATAATATGAAACAAACAATCATGTAATAACTTACAGGTTAACAGGTTTTGCCAAATGTAACGGCAAAAAAAGGCAGAGAAAGAAGGCCGAGAACAATAATTTAGGCTTAGTAACAAAGCTTCGGAAAAATAGAACCATTAACTCACATAACTTCATCACCAGTCTACGTATTTTTGTTCAGGAAGATGAGCATGTTGACATGCTCTGGGGTCAGACGCGACCGCAGCCTGGTGACCAGTCAGTCCAGCCGCCGAAGACACCCGCTCTGAGGGGACCGACGTTGCCGTGATGAACAAATACCTCCTTGCTAACTTGGCAAGGCGGGGGAACCGTATTTCATTAACTTTCCACCAGCCTGTAGGGGTGCAATCCAGGGGTGGGGGGGGCTCCCTCAGAAAGTTCTTTGTTTCTGCTTCAATGCCAACCTCGCCTTGAGTGGTAGACCTATAGTGCTCCCCAAGAAGTTGTGCCATAGCAGAGACCTGGGACTGAGAGGCCCCGACTCTAGTGTTTGCGTTCTCCTCGTCCGTGTCAGACAACGGAGGCTCCTCGTCTCCCCCAGCCTCTGGGATAGCCGCCCTACCAATCTCCGCTGCCTCTCCCAGTTCAACCAGTTTCGAATAAGCAGCCGTTTTTTGTGTTGAGTTAAGAAAGCCCAGGTGCTTGTGGCGAGGGTCCAGCATTGATGAGATCATGGGGGCGGATGACAGAAACTCATCAGACTGAACCTGTAAATATATGAGGAGGGGAACAAAATATATCTAAATAGCCAATTATTTTTATTATGTGAAATCATTTAAACTAAGATAAAAAAGTTTAGCTTCGCTTGAAGGGAGGACCGCGCAGTCTGGGCCCGTCTTCTTCACTGCGCATGAGGTGGATATTGATGAGGCCGAAGGTAATGGGATATGTGTTTGAGATGGAGACGTCTTTCTCTGCTGACATAACCGTGGTGGCACATTTAAGTGCTGACAGCACAGGCTGTGTGTCCTCCATCATCTGCCAGTGCTCATCCTTCAACTCCAGGATCCTGGCAATCTGAAGGCTTAGGTCACGGTTCGGTCCGAAAGCACAGCACAACAGCCCAACCGCTGCTCCACCACCGATCAAACATCTCGCACACAGAGTTCCACTGTGTTTTACAGGACGAATAAGCCGATAGTCCAGGCCCATTTGCTCCTGTTTCTGTGTGCAGGTGCATTGGTTGCTGGCGGGGCGTGATGTGAATGGAGTGCTAACAAATTTACTAGCCGCTGATTATAACCCATTATAGTAAGATGGCAAATCCGTCATTTATGGCCAAACGGAAGTGTGGTGCAAAGCAGCGGCAACGGAAATCCAGTTCCACTTCTGGTGGCACAAGTGCGGCAACAAAATAGGCCGGTTGTCACAGAACGCAGCAATACCCCGGTCTTCAAGTCCCCATGCTCTACAGCGTCATTCATTTTATCAGCGAGGTTGTCAGCTGTATGCCGCCCTGGCAGGCTTTCTGTGAGCAGGACCGTTCATTTGCCAGTCATCACTGATGTTGTGGCAGGTGATTGTGATGTAGCTCTCGGCTGTTAACGAGGTCCAGCAGTCTGCGGTTAAAGCAACTCTTTCAGTTGTGCTCAATTTTTTTAGCAGCTCTTGCTTCCGTTGTTCGTAGTGAGTTTCTATCAGTCTGGTGATGGTACGTCATGACGGAATGTGATATGCTGGTTCCAATAAGTTGATCAGTTTTCGAAAACCTTCGCCCTCAACGATAGTTAAGGGAAGCATATCCATCTTAATGAACTTGTAGATCCCTTGGGTAATTGTCTCTGCTCGTCGTGAATCTCAGCTCCTCTGTTCCGTGCTAACATCGAGTCGATGCTAGGTTGAGACTGAGAGCACGATGCACCGCCACTAACCAGGGTCGGATGCGCGTTGTTCAAGTGGTACATCATTTGAGTCGTGGCCGTGTTGTACTTAAACACAGCTTTGCAGTGTTGGCAGTGAACTAAGTCGTTTTTTAAATCAAAATGGTCCCACACCAGACTTCGCCGTGGTCTTGTCCGCTTCATGATTACTTTTGAAATACATGAAATACTCGCGGGCCTGTGGCGTTTTATTCAAATATTGCCCCGTGTGGTAAAATGTTTAATTGCACACTGCATTAGTTTAATCGACGACAAATTTACGTAATCGACAAAATTCTTAACGATCGATTAGTCGATCGTCGATTATTCATGCCCATCCCTATCAGACACCATTACAACCTTCAAGTCACCACTCAAAACTCACCTGTTGAAACTCGCACACAACGTCTAACTGATCAATGTCTTGATTGTTTGTTTTGTTTTGTTTTTGTAGTTTTTCCACAATGTCTTGTTTTTAACGATTTATGATGATTTTATGGTCTGTAAGGTGACCTTGGATGCCATGAAAGGCGCCTCTAAATTAAATGTATTATTATTATTATAACGAAAAGGGATTTTTTTTCTGTGCTAGGGGGGGCACCAATGGCTGCAAGGGGGGGCACGGCCCACAAATGCCCCACCTTGCCGCCGGCGCTGCGTCTCCGCCGTCCTCCCATTGACTCCCATTTAAAAAAAAAAGATAGCATTTTAATAGTAGAATATCTTAAAAAGTATAAAATATTAAAAAGATCTGAAAAGAAGCGTGTGATTCCAAGCTATTCTCAACATTTTCAAATTTGAATGGAGTCTGCAGGTGAAAATTTGAGGAAGAAGATAGGTCCAAAGTTTGTATAGAATAATAAAGAGGAAAGCAAGAATAAAAATTACGAAGAACAATATTTGAGCACTGCATACAGCACTCACCTAATTATAAGAGCAAAGAATTATGGTTATTATCAGGACTAATCGTAGATTTGTTGTGTGTTGCTGTTGCCAGCAGATGGCGCCATGATAGTGTATTATTGGGTGTTGGAAATATGAAATACATGTCAAATCGTTACCTCCTTTCAAATACAAACCAGAGGCTATATGTTCTAATACAGTTTGATATCAACTTGGTATTTCAATGCTCTCATGTTAATGTAATTTGTTTCAGTAAACTCATCTTATACTTTTACAACTTGTGTAGCAATGTATTCCATTACAACAATATGTGTCACGACCATCTAGTTCCTTAGTTAAAGTAGATCGTTATTGGTAATCACAAAATGTATTTATGCATAATGCAGGAGTGCATATTTCCTGTTTGTGGCAGGCTGACCGTGTCGTCACCTGGGCACTGAATGTTGGTAATGACCTTTGCTACTGCAGTGCTTTGCCAATCAATCCCATACAGTCTGAAGGCTATAAGCAGCAGCAGGGCGTGTGGGTGAAGGGGCATGGTGGATTTTGTGGTGGTCCAGGGGAGGCGGTGTTTGGGTTGAGGGTAGTAGAGACACGATGGAGGGGGTGGAGGTGGTGGAGATGGTAGTAGAGTTACACAGGAGGGAGTGGAGGTTGTGGAGATGGTAGAGTTACACTGGAGGGAGTGGAGGTCCTGGAGATGGTAGTAGGGGAACACAGGAGGGGGTGGAGGTAGTGGTAGAGGTAGAGGTACACAGTGGTGGTGAGAGGTTCTAAGGAGGGGTGCAGGTGATGCGGGGCAGGGGGTGGTGGTGGTGTTGTTAGTGGTTAAGTGTGTCTCCATATCCTGCTCCTTCCTCTGACTCTATGGGTCTACCAGTACACCATCTGCGTGGGACTTCATACCATCAGGTGTGACCCTCTAAATCAGGGATTTAAAGGGGCTTTAGCCCCCTTCGGGGCCCTCAACTGACTGTTTAGGAGATTACACTCTTCACTTAACCCACTCCCCCGATTTTCACCACGTCCCTGGTGGCATGGGAGGGTGGCAGGCAGTGTGTGTGTGTGTGTGTTGGGGTGTGGGGGGGGGGGGGGTGGAAAGAGAGGGGGCTTGACAGGCATGTCTCAGCTTGACGTCCCACGGGGCACAAATTGGCGGTGAATAAGGGGAAGCGGAAGCTTGATCCAAAGGACAATACTGCAAGGCAAAGAGCATTGAGCATGTGTATGCCAACATATCAGAGTCACAGTATTGTCTTTAAGAATAAATGCATGTTGCATCAGTACCAAGTTTGTGGACAGATAAAACTAACTTCACTAAATGTCTCATCACAAAGACGAAAGTGCTATAGTGTTGTGTAAGTGTGTAAACTCGCATAAAATGCTCTTAGGCGGAAACGGCCAATCAAAATCATTGCAACAAATGCTAATGGTAAGAGATGTTGAGTGAAGCCAGGCGAGACGGCTGTGATGGCTTGATCGCCCAGACCGGTGCTGGAGAACACGGCCCCGAGCTGGGTCGCCCGTCCCAGGGAACTCGGCGTTCGTCTCCAAAGCACGGAACATCCTGCACTCGGAGGGAACCTCAACCAAGACTTAAATCGCGACAGTGATGAAACAAGAGCACCGTGCCCTGGCCCATAGTGTGACAGTGTGATGTTAATCAGTATGCATGGTGGATTCCTGCACCGATAAAATATACCAGTCACAGGGCACATATTTAGATTAATTTCAGATAATATGTATGTAAAAAAGATTTTTTTACATACACACCTTTACAATGTTGTATAAACTCTAAAGCTGGGTAACTAAATGTGCAAAACATCCAGTGTGTGTGTCTATATGTTGTGTGCACGTATGCCTGTGTATGTGTTTATGCATATTGTGTTGTGGAGAGTGTGATGAGCATACATGAGTGTGTGGTGAGTGTTTGTATGGTATTGAATTGTCTGCAACGTATGTGCCTGGTTGTGTGTGGGCCTGTGGGGGAATGCGTCAGTGTGTGCGTGCATGCATACATGTATGTGTGTGTGCATTTGGTGATGGCATGTGTGTGGGCATGCGTGTGCTAGTTGCATGATTAAACATGGGGCTGTCAGGTGTCTGCATAGGGGTGACCATGGAGACGGGGGATGCTTTACGCTCCACTTGTCTCCAGCAGGGAGGAGCGCGGGTGGAAGTAAGCCATGCTGAATGTTTAATGAGTCTGACATCTTCTGGCTCCACCATCTTCACTGGTAGTTCTGCCAGCACCTTCCTCTTCCTCACCACCAAATACGACCCAATGATACAACCGATATCAATCTGTATGAAGTATTTCTGATATGCATTGATTCATACGGACAATTCAGCACTTGAATGGTCCATACGCAAGTGCTCACTTCTTTGGAGCTTTATAGAATTCAAAATTCAAGAGTTGTCTTTATCAAAGGCACAGTAAAGGTAAAAAGACACTAACTCAGGTTATGGTGTTTGTGTTTATTACGGTATTCATTTATACATTCAAAAATGTGTACATTATTTCATAATTAATAATGGTAATTAATTCAATAATCTTTGCTCCCTTATTGTTAAGTGTTACCAGAGTAAGAATTGTGATTTATTATTTGAATGTTACAAAATGATAAAATAAATGAGAAAGCACGCTAAGTATGAAGTCCCAGGGCCACTTTGAAGTGGCCCAGGAAGTAAATGAAGTAAAATGATTGAGGTTTGTACCGCGCGTTATAGCGCTACCTATGGTAAAAGATGTACCAAACCTTAGAAGAACCCCTTAATTCCAGTTTCCCTATATTTATTCAATTTTGCAACTTGCAGGTTTTAGTGTTTGGAGTGGTTGATTTAGAAATAAAGTATGTAATGTTTGGTCTATAGACACAAACTGCGCAGATATATGTCAGACTTATTGTTAGTGGTTTGGTGTTGATCCCTTAAAATCTGAAGGAGATAAGAAATAACAATAGTGTGGCTTGCATTAGTGGCTTGGTGCTGATCCCTTAAAATCGGAAGGAGATAAGAAATAACAATAGTGTGGCTTGCTTTGCAACCACACTAATAATACAGAAGGAGATAAGAAATAACAATAGTGTGGCTTGCTTTGCAACCACACTAATAATACATGACATTTAAACAGCCCTTTTGTCAAACATGCTCAAAGATGTGTTCATGTTAAAGTGTACAGTACAATATGTATTTTCTATTCTTCCCCAAACAAGCATTGTGGACCTCCCTCCAGCGGGTTCGATTGATTGGTTAAATGGTTATTATGGACCTTGTTAGCCAGTTACAGCCGGTCAATTCGCCATCATCATTACAGGCTTGAATGCACTGAGTCGGCACAATCAGATAACCATTGACAGATATACATAGATAAGTATGCTGTTTAACCCAGAGGGAGAATTGAGTTGTGGCAGCCACAAAGGTACACAGAAGCACAAAGAAACACACAACACACACACACACACACACACACACTACACATTGGACACACCAATATAACAACAGCCTAAATAGCATGGCACAACTGCCAACATTTAAACACAGCAAATGTCAATGTCCTGTTTAGTTGATATTAAAGGTCAAAATACGAGAGGGATTGGAACGAGGCCAAACAATTAATATTCTGTTGAATTTACAAAGGGGGAAGTTCAACCATGGCTGGAATGAATGTAGCTTGTAGATATTTGGTACAGATGGGACTGGCCTCCAATGTCCCGGCTCAAATAATTGCATGCATGCATTATAGACCGTGCATTCTTTCATGCAGATACACTTCTCTTCAAAGACAAACAATGTTTGCCAATAATTTCAACCTTATTAAAACGTGTGTATGTGTGCATGTGTGTGTGTGTGTGTGTGTGTGTGAGTGTGAGCCTGTGTGTGTCTTCACTGTTTGTGTGCATGTTAGGGAGTGTATTACACAGTTCAAATTGAACAAAGCAGTGTTATGCATATAGGGACCTGCGTTTGCTCAACCCATTCACCCCGCAGATACCCGTACTGTCTGTGTTCACTGACCTCTGATGGGATGGATCTAAATGCTACTTTTTGAGGTTGCACATACTGCAGACATAGGTCAAACCCAGCCATTGTTTGTGTATGTGTCTGTGTGTCTATGCAAGCATGTGTGTGTGTGTGTGTGTGTACATGCCCATGTGTGTGTGTATTCATGTGTGTGTCTGTCAAGGCAGGCACTGAACTGATGTGGTTGAAGTGCCCTCCTTTGTGTGTGGCCGGTCGACCACAGCCATCACAATGGGCCAATCAAAGTAGTACCTCTTGACCGGGCATTTGAGCTCCGTCAGTAGGAGGCCACTTGGCTCTTCACACCATGTGTACCATAAGACGCCGGTTGCATGTATTGCCCGAGGCCCTGCCGATGCCCGAGGCGTGGACGCAACTGGCACCATCATTGCATTGCATGAATCCTTTGCAGTATACACGACATGCTATATGCGCCATAGCATGGCAACGCTATGGTCGCTTTGTTTTATGGGCATTTGTTTTCCTTGACAGGCATTTGTTCACATTCCAGCGCTGTGGTCGGCTCCCAGCCCTGCCCGAACCGTTGTGTTGGCTGCTGCTTTTTTGGGGGCTGTCCCCTCCCCTTCCCATCAAACCCACCCTGGCATGTTTAAGCGGCTCTGATACGCACACGGCTTGCTTGCACGCTTGTGCACATTGCACACCCACACACATGCACACAAATGCACACACATACTCACTGTAGAGAATTAGAATTTTGTTTTTCCAAATCTTAATTGTAATGAATAGTTTAGCAGAGGGGAAGAACATACGTGAGATGGAGTGGAGAGAAGCAGGAGGAGGTGGAGGGGAAAGGGTGGGGAGGGTTCAGGAAAACAACAGACCCCTGCTCCCTAATCCCTTTGTGTCCACGGTGTTAATCCCTGCCCTGCCAACCGCCACCCCCCACCCCCCGCCCCCCCCGACCTAACACTCCACCCCACCCACACCACTCTCTGCCCAGTATTCCAGCCCTGCCATAAACCCAACCACCCCCCACCCCACCCCCCCTCCAGTCTGTGTACAGTGGGCCCCCAGCGCGTAAACAACCCCCGGCACAGCTGAAACAGATACCCGATACCCCGGTCAGGAGGGGGTGGAAATAATGGAAGTACAGGAGCTGCTACTGCAATGACTGCCTCCCCCCCCCCCCCCCCCCCCCACCCCAGCCAGACACCAGCCCACCCACACACACACACACACTCGCGTCCCAAGCTGCCAACACCCAGCTCCTGCTACCCTTCCTGACAAACGCACAACTCGAGCTCAACTCTCCACTCTGACCCCGTGCTTTAATCTGCTCTTCATCTCTGTGCCCTCTGGGGGGAATTGATGCCTCTCATCAATTCAGCATTTGGTTTATGCGTTTGATATAGTGTGTGTGTGTGTGTGTGTGTTTGTGTGTGTGTGCCTGGGTTTGTGTGTGTGTGTGTGTGTGTGTGTGTGTGGGCTTGTTTGCGAGTGTGTGTATGCATGTGCTGGTGGGCGTGTGCAGCGTGCATGAGTGCATGTATGTACGTGACTGTGTGCAGGTGTACAGTGTGTGCTGGTGTACAGTGTACATTTGTGTTTGTGTGTAGCGCCTGTAACTGTATTGTGTGTGAGTGTTTGTGAACATTGTGATTTGTGTGTGTGTCTGTTTGCACCAGTATGTATTGTGTGTGTGTGTGTGTATTTGCATTGTTTTTGTGTGTACGTGTGTGTGTGTGTGTTTGCATTGTGTTTATGTGTCTGTGTTTCCATGTTTGTGTGTCTGCTTGCATCTGCGTGTGTATTGTGTGTGTATATGTGTGTTTGTGTGAGCATAGCACTGTGGTCCCTTCTCCTTTTTTTTTAATGTATTTAGGTTTAAATGTTTGTTGTTCCTCTCCCCTTTGTTTCCTGATGCTTTGTTTGGGGTAGTGTGCATGTAGAGAATGCACTTGAGACAGCACAGCGCATTGACTGCAAGTGTTTTGCTTGTTGTCATGCTCTTGTTTACGAGCTGTGAGAAAGAGAGCGAATCAGACAGAGATAGAGAGAGAGAGAGAGAGAAATAGGGAGAGGGAGGGAGACAGAGAGAGAGAGAGAGAGGGAGAGGGAAAGAGATATAGAGAGAGAGAGAGAGAGAGAGAGAGAGAGAGAGAGAGAGAGAGAGAGAGAGAGAGAGAGAGAGAGAGAGAGAGAGAGAGAGAGAGAGAGAGAGAGAGAGAGAGAGAGAGAGAGAGAGAGGTGGGGAACCAGAGGAGGGGGGGATACAGGGTGGCACTGTGGTTGCCAGGGGAAGAGGAGGCTGTGCCTAATGAGGTCACACCCTGGCAACCCAATGACTCCTCCTCCTGCTCCTACCACCACCAAGACCACCCCTCCCCCACCCCTGCATCGCTCCACTCAGCCCCCCAAGCCCCCCACCCCCTCACCGTTGCCCATCCAGTTAAACCACCGCACACTCTTGCACGCACATGAAAAAAACAAACACACACACACACACACACACACACACACACACACACAATATGTCCTCTAAACTCGCCCGGCACTCAATCGTGAGAGAGAGAGAGAGAGAGAGAGAGAGAGAGAGAGAGAGAAGAGAGAGAGAGAAAGAAGAGAGAGAAGAGAGAGAGAGAGAGAGAGAGAGAGAGAGAGAGAGAGAGAGAGAGAGAGAGAGAGAGAGAGAGCTCTCCGTGGTGCTGAACCCAGAATATAAAAACCCTCTGAGCTGGGAAGGCAGCTGGCTGCTGTGCAAAAAAAAGGAAATAAAGAAGAAAAAAACATAAAAGGGCAAATTAGGATAAAGAGACTTGGGTATGAGCAGTTAAACAGAGGGGAAACGAGGGGGGAGAGGAGAGAGAGAGAGAGAGCGAGATGCAAGGAGAGAGATAGAGAGAGAGAGAGAGAGAGAGAGAGAGAGAGAGGGGGGAGGGGGTGAGGGGAAGGCAGGGGATTTGCTGGGAGGACGGTAGCTACAGTAGGCAGGGGGCGTGTTCTTTGTGTTGTGATCTGGAGTTTGCCAGCTCAGCCTCATCTGCTGTAGCGCAGCGATCGGACCTGGGTCTGCGCCGGAGAGAGAGAGGGACAGCAGACCTTTGACAAACAGACTCGCTCACTGCTCTCCTCTCCAGTGGACTACTATTTTTTCTTGTTTTCTTTTCCCTCACCGGTGTGACAAGCGACGAGAGACAGAGGTAGAGGGCAGCGGCATCTGGAGGCGACAGCGTCACTGACTCTTGGAGAAGAGATGCGTTGGGGCGGGAAAGTCGTGCTGATCAACCTAACGCCGGTGTGAGCGAGCGGAGGGGAGGGGGGAAGGAGAGCTCGCTCTGTGCACAGTGTTACTGCTTGGATTTCCGACTGGAGGATGCTCTAGCGTTTGAGCGCGCCGTTCCTTCTGCCCGCGCTGTGCACCCATCCGATTGGTGCCAGTGTGCCTGGTTCCATCTTCTTCTTCTTCTTCTGCTGCTGCTGCTTCCCCCTGCGTGCCTGGCACTTCCGCCCACCACCCCATCCACCCACTCGCGACCAACCCCCCCCCCCCCCCCCACAACATCTTCCATCATGTGCAGATGTGTGGAGCAGTGGCGGTGAAACAAGCTGGGCGTCGTGGGTCTCGAAGTCCACCGTCCCCGACTGGAGACCAGAAGGGGGGCGGAGAGGGTCACCTCTCGTCAGCGCGCTATCCAGGGCAGGGGGGGGTCTCCAGACGTCCCCTGTCGTGTCGCCACCTTTAACTTTTGGGAGGAGGACACAGGAGCTCCCCGCCCCCACACACAGTAGTCGAGCAGCTGGCGCGTACCATGGATGGACGTCTGTGTGGATTGGAGTGGATTAGTGCGCCCGTGCTCCAGGACAAGTCACAGATCACCTGCCGGACTCACCTGGGCCAGACAAACGCACGCGCCCGCTGCACTGTCTGCCTGCCTGCTGGGTCACAGCCCGTTTGTAAGTATCATGCATCTATATCACGCCTTGAATGGTTTTCATGCAAACAAGTGCAAATGCAAATACAAGTTGTATAGCTGGAATTTATAGGAATGTGGACGCAAATGTCGCCTGTCTCCAACTTGCACCGACCACAGTTGAGTGATGTCAATACTGTGTGTGTGTGTGTGTGTGTGTGTGTGTGTGTGTGTGTGTGTGTGTATACGTGCACGTGCACATGCATCTGTGTATGTATGTGCACGCATACGCACGTATGTGTGCAAGTGCGTCCCACATGTCGTGACGTACGTGCACGTGCACATGCATCTGTGTATGTATGTGCACGCATACGCACGTATGTGTGCAAGTGCGTCCCACATGTCGTCACTTCGACGTACGCATGGCAATCTCTTCTGACACGGTGTCACTAGAATGTCCACACTGCCCTTCTCCCGTGACACTGTTGCCAGGGTAACCGAGACGGTGTGCCACTTCAATCAATGCAAAAACAATCCCCTTGTTGTTGTTGTCTTTTGGGCCTTAATTAGCAAAGTGCAAGACGGTTTGGTAACCGCTTGCAGCTGGAGTCATCTGGGGTCAGTGGGTAAGAAGATGGACGTTTGAGGGCAGAAAATCAGCCCCTGACATCTGATGTTGTTCAGCAGGCGCAGCGCCCCGTGTGTGAACACAGCCAGATAAACAAGCTGATTCCAGTGCAGACAGCACTGCTGCAGGCTTACAGGGATTAGGCAGACAGGCTTAATTCAGCTCCAACAGTGTTTGAACTGTGGAGCTTTGCTACCTCTGCATCCTCCACACTGCTATAGCGATGGAGTCCTCATCCTCAGCGCCTCCCCTATAGACACCTTCAGATCCCAGCGTGCGCACCTGTGCATTCACGATAATGCTCACCAAAAGGCTACATAAATAAATAAATAAAACAATAAATATATCTTCAGAGAAAAACCCTGCATTCACTTGACACCCGAAAATATCTGCTGCCTCGTTTGAACTCTAGCTCCCTTATCGCTGCTCTCCTGACTCAATGTTAGAAAAAAAAAAAAAGTCAAAAGATCCCATGTGACTGAGCGGGCCTGACAGCAGCAGCAGCAGCAGCAGAGTGGAGCAGGCAGATAAACCCCATGACCCAGCTCTGCCTGCCATGCTGTGTTATTCACAGACTGACACAGAGGTGGACGGATGCTGATGGCGGGTCAGACAATGCCCCGTCTCTCTCCCTCCCTCCCTCTCTCTCTCTCTCTCTCTCTCTCTCTCTCTCTCTCTCTCTCTCTCTCTCTCTCTCTCTCTCTCTCTCTCTCTCTCTCTCTCTCTCTCTCTCTCTGTCGCTCTCTCGCTCTCTGCTCTCTCTCTGTCTCTCTCTCTGCTCTCTCTCTCTCTCTCTCTCGCTCTCTCTCTCTCCTCTCTCTCTCTCTCTCTCTCTCTCTCTCTCTCTCTCTCTCTCTCTCTCTCTCTCTCTCTGATAGCCCTGAAATCTCCATCTGGCTGCCCTCCAATGCCAGTCCACTCCCTCACTCAACTACCCACCTCCACCCCCCCCCCCCTTCCAAAATACTCACACACTACACTGATCATCACACGCGCGCACATACGCGGGAATAGCCCCCCAAACCCCCCTCCCCCTTTTTGCTCCGACATGCTCACACTCACTCGATGCTTGACTCTCTCACACGTAAACAAGCATGAGTCTTAGGCGGATCTGAAAACGCTGACCTACATAAAGACTTGCGTACAGAGGCTTCTCCTCCTCCATCGCCATGCCCAGAGAGCCCCACAAAAACCGTTCATCGCGTGTAGAGTAACCCCACCCCCCTCCGTTTCCCCCACCCACCCCATTGTTGAAGCATGCACATCACATGCACACTTTTTGCATTGCACATGTACATATAGATGGTGCACATGCGATGCACACACAAACACACGAGTACACACACATTATTAGCAGCTTAGCGGCATCTCTGGGTGTGCACGGGTGCTACAAACGCTATTTTTAACAGATTATCATTTTGGTTGAAGTGAATAAAAAATAGGGGATTTAGACGGTTGAGGGATTTGATGTTTGAGGGAATCTTTCCTCCGATGAAATATTCCAAATTGTTCTTTGGATTCACGACATGCTATAATTGAAAACAGGAAAAAAAATATGCGACAGCTAAACATAGCATTAAAGAGCTCTTTCAGCTTTGAACTATGTTATTGACACATCATGATGCAGACGTGGGCTCATACCTTTGAAACCACTCCGTTCAGGTTCAAACATTAGGAATAATTTCAACATTCACTTCAAGGTCTATCCCCAGCCAACCAAAACCCGTCAGAGAAGGGATCTTAATGTAGATGCTCCAACACTACGGCACACTAGGGCACAATGTTAAAACCCTCTTTACTCCTGTAAATGATCCACTCCGTGTAGTGAGGCTGCCTCCTCACAAAGTCACCATGACCCCACTCAAAGATCAGTATCAGATACAATGGGAGAGCAGGCCCTGCCTCCAAGAATAAGAGGCCACGATAGGCTGACTCCCCCAGTCTTCTACTAGAGTATTCACCATGGATCAGTACAGAGAGGGTTAATCCCCCTCCATATCCAGAAGACTCTTTGAAGTGTCTCTTGGTATAGGCAGTAATTACAGCACCACCAGTCCTAGTAGTAGTAGCACGTATTTACACGTGTGTGTGTGTGTGTGTGTGTGTGTGTGTGTGTGTGTGTGTGTGTGTGTGTGTGTGTGTGTGTGTGTGTGTGTGTGTGTGTGTGTGTGTGTGTGTGTGTGTGTGTTAGTATTGGGTTGTGACGAGAAGGAGAGAGTGAAATATCATGCATGCGAGAGAGAGAGAGAGAGAGAGAGAGAGAGAGAGAGAGAGAGCGAGAGATGATGTTATGGTTCTCCGGGGAAGTGATTACACTTGGTGGTCGCAGA
This sequence comes from Melanogrammus aeglefinus, assembly GCA_900291075.1. Taxonomy (NCBI): domain Eukaryota; kingdom Metazoa; phylum Chordata; class Actinopteri; order Gadiformes; family Gadidae; genus Melanogrammus; species Melanogrammus aeglefinus. Next base: position 20,254 of record OLKM01001114.1, read on the forward strand.
CATGATGCAAGTCTCATCACAATACCAAACGTATGTAGACCTCGGTGGAGCCACGTACCCCTTAGCAACAGAGCAAGGAGGAGCGAAACAACATGGCTTAAAGTCACTGTGTGAGGCTCAGCGCCTGATGCAATCTCTAGCCACTAAGAGTTTACACGCCAGAAAGGCTGACCTTGAAAAAAATCACTGTCAAGGGAGTAGTCATTGACGTCATTGGAATCGCAACGGCGCACGCAAATATCCTCAAAGCCAACGCTAATATTAAGGTTTATGCAAACTGATTATACTACTATTACCACTGCTACTACCATACTTCTTCCACTACTTCTATTTCTACTTCTAGTACTACTATTAATACTACTACTACGACTAATAATAATAACAATAATCACCATCATCACCATCATTACCATAATACAATTATTCATAATGAATGTTAATCCTACCAATCCAAACCAATAACATGGTGTGTTATGTGTTGTCTCCTCAGAATGCTGTGGCTAAGTGAGGAGAATGATGAGCTCCAGACAGGAGGAAACTCTGCGCTTTTTCCACTATGTCGAGGAGAGTGGCCTGAGAGCCTACAGCGGCCTGCTGGCTCAGAACCTGGACCACGCCAGGAATGACCGAAACAGGAGCTACCTGCAGGACAAGAAAGACAAGAAGAGAAAACAGGAGGAAGCCATTAAGAGGTGAGAGGGGGGGGGGGCCCTGAAGTGCCCCCAAGGGGGGTGTGTGTGTGTGTGTGTGTGTGTGTGTGTGCGCGTTGAGGAAGATAGATGGATGGGTGGATGGGAGAGAGTGGGAAGGAAGAGGGGGAGGGATAGAATGCATGAGGGAGGGGGGGGGAAGGGATGGATAGATGGAGAGATACCAGTACGGAAGGACGAAAAGACAGAGCAGAACATGCCTGACATGTCCCGGGGCAAAGTCTGCAACAACAAAAATGAATCCATTCTCCATCCATACCCAATCCATATCCCACGGCTTGCCTAACCAGCACGTATCGCGCAACCTATTAAGCAGTGATCAGCGCCAAGCCAATAAAACACTCTACCGTCTACAACGTTCATTGATGAAAACCATTGGGCCCTTTCTAGACTTTGGCTGTCATAGTGCCAGAGAAGGGCTGTACTTATGAATGGTGGTGGTGTTATGACTCGGAGCCTCCTACCTGCCTCTCCACTCCCCAAGTGGGCCGAGAGGAGCGAATGGGTTCGCTTGAGAAGGAGGTGGTGGCTCAGAACTGGGTCGCCAAAGGGTCCCAGTGGCAGCATGCTTTTTTTGGTTGTCAGTGTGGACTGGCACTCCCCCCCCACCCCCCACTACTCTATGGAGGATAATTATTTTTTCCCTTTTAGATTTATTTGGACCTTGTCCTTGCACAGAGGTTGACACTGCTCTATTTTCCATAATCAGAGTTTGATGAGCTTGTGGGGGGGGGGGGGGGACGTAAAGTCTTAAGGAAAACATTCTGAACTTGCTTTTAGAATACAACAAAACCACTGAGGCCTTGTAGGATGTGACGTTAGGCCCCAGTGGTGGGACGGTAGTGAGCAGCTGGTTACGCCGTGGAGTGATTGGCAAAAAAGGAACAATGTTCAAAGAACAAGCCCTGAAAAGACGGAAAACAAACAAACAGGCAGCCTTTCCCGCTGCTCTATATGGTGCCCCACATACACTAAGCTTCTCCGCGATGTAAAAGTTGACCTGCTCCATCCCTAATCCTTAAGGGGTGCCTTTAATGTATTGTCATTTAACTCCTGCTTACTCTTTTATAGCTATTGATGCTATGATTAATGAATTTGTTTATAACTATTTACTTATACATTTGCGTTCAATCCTTTACCAAAACAAAACATTCAGAAGCACCAACAACAAACAGGATCCCTGCTGGATCCCCTCTCCATTCAGCTCCACGTGGTACAGCCCAACGAGGTCTGAACACTCACACCTGTGCATGGTTCACCTCAAGAGAAACACCAAAAACAATGCAAGGCAATAGAACAACATAATAAACAGGATTGTACAGATACAATTCATAAGTAAAGAGAAATATAATTCTGATAACCTCAAACTATAGATGTGTATTACATGTACATTTAGGCATTTAGCAGACGCTTTTACCCAAAGCGACTTACATCAGTTAATACACACATTGACACACCGACGGCAGAGTCAACCATGCAAGGCGACAGCCAGTTCGTCAGGGGCAGTTAGGGTTAAGTGTCTTGCTCAGGGACACATCAACACTCTGGGGATCGAACTAGCAACCTTTCGGCTACAAGACTACTGCTCTACCTCCTGAGCTAAGCCGACCCTGTATGATGTATATCATGAAGCTAGCATTGGTTATCCCCAGCTGACCAGGGAGGGGGATCATGCAGCCTCCTTACAGGCCTCATTGAGCCGCGCCGGCCCTGCCCCCTCCCTGCTGATCCAGAGCGGGGAGAGCCCTCGTAGTATTTGTAACCAATCACAGAGCGCCGCCAGGAAGGCCTGAGCCAATAGGGGGGGCGTGCTCCGGCAGCGTGGTGGCGGGCACGTGGCCGCGGCGTGCTCGCCTGGTGAGCCGAGCGGGGAGCGTGAACCAGAAGAGGCTGGGCTGCGTGCTCAGGGATTGATATTCACGTGTTAGCGTGTCTGGCGGCGCGGTGCCGGTGTCAGGGTACAGCCTGCCTCGAGAGTGCTCAGGGATTGATGTTCATGCCCCTTTTTTCGTTTGAAAATCATTCCCCATGTGAAGAGGAGTTTGAAGGGAATGAACATTTGCAGGATGTTATACTTTTTCTTTCTTTTTTTTGGAACAGTTGTATTAGCAACATATTCACCTTATCCCTTTTCAGTGGTGGCTACATACTATGTTCTGTCGTTTTAATATGAGACGCATTAAAAATCAATGTATTGAGTGCTCAGGAGGCTTTTCCCTTCTCACACGACAGAGCGGCTCAACCCCCTTAGTGACCGTAAACGGTAAACAAACGTTCATGGTTGAGAGGCTTATGGTAAACTCTGTCCCATGCTATCAAACACTTTAATAACCAGTCAACTCGCGTGTCGGACATGTAGACAGATATCAGACCAGCTGCTGAGAGTTTTAAGCTGCATGCATATGATGATTATTGTAATGTGACTTTAATGCCGAGCTTTGAATGTGACCAGATGTGGTTAAAAGATGCAAATGGATGGGAAGGTCTCCTCTTCCCTCTTCAGACCGCCATGCGGTGCTGATGAAGACACTGAGGAGACATTAGGTGTGTTGCCCATCACATCCAAGTCAGAAAGAAAGTCAGCTATTATTTTTTTTTTTCATTTATCCTTTCATCCTGTAAAACCAAGAGCTGAGGCGTGCCAGATGAATATAATGTCCTGCTATCCTTCCGGTGTCTCTCAGCTGTGGCCAAAACTAAAATATTAATTAAGAGTCACTGGAGGAAGAGTCTAAAAAAAATGACTGGATATTTGATGAGACCCACAAGTAGGTCAACGAAGGCGACCCATTTTGTAGGAACTGATATATACTGAGATAGTGTATGTGTGTGTGTGTGTATGGCCGTCTGTGTCCATGCTTGTGTTCCTGTGCATGAGAGAGGGGCTTTTTTGAGTGTTGAATCAGTTTCTTTGGAACAAGAGGGTGAAAAAAGTGACCAGGCTTTTGTGCTGGCCTGAAAGAGAGATGTCAATTCAGGGAACTGCAGCGGAGAGAAAAAGAGAGCAAATGTGTCAAGAAGTCCAGGATCAAGAAGGGAAAGAAAACCTTGTTTGAGATTAAATGTGCAGAACTCAGTGGCAGAAGACGCGTTCTGCCTGGTGACAGCTGGAACGGTTTTAGGCCAATCATATCAATGCATTGGTTTTGAGTGAGGCGGGTTTTTCTGCCTTCCTTCTCTCTTGCGCGTCTCTCTCTCATTTTCTATCTCTCTCGCTCTCTCTCTCTC
>OLKM01001114.1:24201-96701 GCA_900291075.1 Melanogrammus aeglefinus
ACTGGATATTTGATGAGACCCACAAGTAGGTCAACGAAGGCGACCCATTTTGTAGGAACTGATATATACTGAGATAGTGTATGTGTGTGTGTGTGTATGGCCGTCTGTGTCCATGCTTGTGTTCCTGTGCATGAGAGAGGGGCTTTTTTGAGTGTTGAATCAGTTTCTTTGGAACAAGAGGGTGAAAAAAGTGACCAGGCTTTTGTGCTGGCCTGAAAGAGAGATGTCAATTCAGGGAACTGCAGCGGAGAGAAAAAGAGAGCAAATGTGTCAAGAAGTCCAGGATCAAGAAGGGAAAGAAAACCTTGTTTGAGATTGAGAGAAAAAGAGAGCAAATGTGTCAAGAGTCCAGATCAGAAGGGAAAGAAAACCTTTTTGAGAGTAAATGTGCAGACTCAAGAAGGGAAAGAAAACCTTGTTTGAGATTAAATGTGCAGAACTCAGTGGCAGAAGACGCGTTCTGCCTGGTGACAGCTGGAACGGTTTTAGGCCAATCATATCAATGCATTGGTTTTGAGTGAGGCGGGTTTTTCTGCCTTCCTTCTCTCTTGCGCGTCTCTCTCTCATTTTCTATCTCTCTCGCTCTCTCTCTCTCCGTTTCTCTCGCTCTCTCTCCGTTTCTCTCGCTCTCTCTCTCTCTTATTTGATTTCATGCATCTGAAGGACACTTTACCCAAAGGCAGACAGGTGCATTCAGAGATATATCCAAGATTCTTGAAATCACTGCATGTGCAGAATCACATACCTGGACATATGTGCGATCACAAATCAGCATTAAATGTCCACAGCCACTCCACAGTGTGTTTTTGTTTACGTGTGTGGGTGGGGGGGGTTCGGGGGCAGGCTGTGTGTTTGTGTTTGTGCTTGGTTCCTGTCACATGACATGGCAGTGGGAGCAGACCACAGAGCTGCCCAACAACAAGTCACAGTGACTCCTGCGAAGTGCACCTGTGGTCTGTCCCTTAGCCAATCACTGGGCAAATATCCTATAAATAACCCAGTCTGTGTGACTTCTGTCTCGCACGCACCGACACTCACACCCACACGCCCACGCAGAAACAACAGATCCGGAACTTATGTCTGCAGATGCCACTTGCATGATGCATTATGTTACTTTGTAGTCGTGCACAAATACACACACAAACGCACTCATACGCATACATACACCCTCACACACACTTTTCCATGCACACAATTCATAACAACACACATAACTTCACTCAACTCTGCACGGAAACAGATTCTGTGCGCAGTGTTCAAGAGAGAGAGAGACACAGAGAGAGAGTAAAAGAGACTTTACACACCACCGGCAAGACAGCTTCCTTTGTTTATGCCTTAGGTTTCGAGTTTCACAAACCTGGTAGCTTCAATTTCTTTCCGTTTTAAAGGCATGGTTGTCCTTAAACACAAATGACAATGAAACCGCCTAACCGTGTGTCAGTGTTGCATTCATAAAGGGATGCTTGTTGTCTGTTTGATGTGGTTGTAGGTCATTTCCCCATGAAAAGCTAATGGAAGCAGCGGTTTGTAGAAACACTGGTGGGCCTGGATATGCACGTGCGGTTTGTTATTATTGTGTGGAGAGAGGCAGCAGATTTTGTGTCTGGTTACCATGGGCACTGCCGGTGTTGCTAGGCAAAGTTAATCCCCGGACCAATGAACCCTCCCCACCAAGCACCTTCTGGTCAGCAGCTGGCTGGGTGGGAGAGAGTCAGCAAACTCACACAGCCAAGGCTCTCTCTCTCTCTCTCTCTCTCTCTCTCTCTCTCTCTCTCTCTCTCTCTCTCTCTCTCTCTCTCTCTCTCTCTCTCTCTCTCTCTCTCGCTCTCGCTCTCTCTCTCGCGCACTCTCTCTCTCTCGCTCTCGCTCTCGCTCTCGCTCTCTCTCTCATTTGCTCTCTCTCTCTCCCTCTCGCTCTCGCTCTCTCGCTCTCTCTCTCTCTCTCTCTCTTGCCCTCTCTCTCTCTCGCTCTCTCTCACCTGCACACAAAGACATGAACAATAACATCGGGGTGCACGCGCCTCGTACAAATGCTCCCATACATTTATGACCATTTACATAAACAAACACAAACCTACGAGCGTACGCAGAGACAAACACACACATTAAATGAACACACACACTTAAATATATAATGAACACCCACCCCCAGACACGCTCACATTCAATTAACACACACACTTAAATGTATACACTAATATAAATTAACACCCAGCCCCAAACACACGCATTCAATTAACACCTGTGCTCCCATATGCACATGACCACACATCCACAATGATAACAGAGCTACAGGAAATAAAGCAGGGTTTCTAACCAGATGCTTTCATGATAAATGTGGTCCAAGACGAGGCATGGGCACGAGATGGAGATTTGAGAGTAATTTGTCTACAGTTACCAGCGGAAATCAGTTTATACAGTAAACTAGAGTGAAGAGCTCTTTCGCTATCAAACACACACACACACACACACACACACACACACACACACACAGACACACACACACACACACACACACACACACACAGAACCACCATGCCCTCAAACATCATTACCACTCCATTCAGGACAATCATCCGTTTAGAAAGGATCAATCGTGGCCGTGATAGCATATACTTCCACTCTGGCATTACATTTGGTCTGGTGAGCAGATAGCACACACACACACACACACACACACACACACACACACACACACACACACACACACACACACACACACACACACACACACACACACACACACACACACACACACACACACACACACACGGTTGTGTGTGGCTTAACTGATATCCATGACTGATGGACATCACTGATGGTTCTTCTGAAACAGAACAGGCCTATTATAATTATATAATTTGCAGCCAGACTTCGAAGTCCTCAACCAAGAAAGTGGCCAGTGAAGGGAGTAATAAACCCGTAATTCGTACACGTCCAGACATGCGACGGTGATGTAGTGTCTGCAATGGTGTTGTTGCTGTTCTTATTATGGTCTGGCATCATTTGGAGAATATGTCTCTAAAGGGAAAAGTGTGTTAGGGAAGTAGAGAAAGTACAGCGACGATCGTTTGGAACAGTATGGGAGCAATTTAGTTTAGTAGGATCTGCCAATCTGTGAAGGAAGTGGACTGAAACACAGCTGCTGGGAGTGTTATGTTGCTGAACTGTTTTGAGTGTTCAGCATTGCGGGGTTTACTTAGTAAAGTGTAAAGTTCTCTGCACTTATATTAATGGTCCATTTCTTTCTCTGCTATCTATTCTTTCTTCATCTTACCCTCTTTCTCTCCCCTCTCGCTCTCTCCCTCTCCTCCCCCCCGCTCTCTCTCTCTCTCTCTCTCTCTCTCTCTCTCTCTCTCTCTCTCTCTCTCTCTCTCTCTCTCTCTCTCTCTCTCTCTTTCTCTGTCTCTTTCTCTCCCCCCTCTCTCCCTCTCTCCCCCCCCCCTCTCGCGCCCTCTCTCTCCTCTCTCTTCTCTCTCTCTCTCTCTCTCTCTCTCTCTCTCTCCTCTCTCTCTCTCTCTCTCTCTCTCTCTCTCTCTCTCTCTCTCTCTCTCTCTCTCTCTCGTTGTAGGACGGGCGAGGAGGACCTCCTGATCGAGGGCAAGCACCTGCGCATGGGCTCCATGACCATGCCGGCCCCCCAGGAGCGCACGGCCGCGCCCCACCCGCTCGCCCTGGCCTGCGGGCCGGGCTTCGCCGTGCGCTCCCAGTCCCTCCACTCGGTGGGCGGGGGGGACGAGGAGGCGGGCAGCCCCACCTCCAGGAAGCAGCCCCCACCCAAGCCCCGGCGGGACCCTGCCACCAAGCTCAGCATGTCGTCCGAGGCCGTGGACCACAGCCCCACCTCCACCTGCCGCGGGGAGCGCTGCGACGGTGAGTGGGGGGGCCGGCGGTGATGGGGAATTACATTTAATTCAGTTCAGTTCAATTCAGATTAGGTCAGTTCTGTTCAGTTCAGGTCAGTTCAAGTCAGTTTAATTCAATTCCGTTCAGTTCATTTCAGGCCAGGTCAGTTCAGTTCAATTCAACTTAATTGAAATAGCTTATTTGTGACTCATGGGGCAATGTAAGACCGACAGTTTACAACCAGAACAGAAGACAACAAACAACATCAATCACGCAACCATAGGCCTACAGACAGGAACACACGATAAAAGCATGAGGTTACTCGTCTGACCACGCTTGGCCGCCACTAGGGAAGCCCGATTGTGAAGGAGCGAAGGCTAAAGACGATACCGCCTATAACGCTGCACGGCATATTTGACGACCATCCCTTCCACCCGTTGTGTTCCCTGCTCTGATAGCCCGACACCCCCCCTACCCTTAACGCCACCACGCTATATTTAGCTGCTCTCTGCGGAGCTCCCGGTCCTGCCCAGACTCGCCCCGGTTGGATCTATAGGACATGACATCTAGCTTGTCAGATCACATGTACCTCACCCAGAGCGGATACTGTTGCTGCTGCTGCTGCGTGTTAAGACGAGAACACGCCAGGCTCACGCTATTATTTTGAATCTTTTTCTGCTGGTCTATGCACAAGGGCTGCCAGAAAAAGGTGTGTGAGCTTGCGCGTGTGTGTGTGTGTGTGTGTGTGTGTGTGTGTGTGTGTGTGTGTGCGTGTGCGTATGTGTGATTAAATCCCAGCCGATATATGATATATGATGAAGAGTGCATCGGCGAGGTGACATAGTTCACATTGGGACGTGGCTCCCTTCAGGGGCTGGCTGTTCTGCAGTATGGCTCTGTCGGAGTGCAGCAGCAGCAGAACAAGCAGCAGCAATGCAGATGTAACCCTGAATAACCACTACACACAGTGTTAGTCACCGGGGATACTGAGGGACACAGAGCCACGGACGCGTCATGTGATTAACAGGCTTTGTGCGTGTGTGTGTATGTGCGTTTTACAGACACACATGTACACAGTCAAGTGCAAAAAGGAACAGTTCAATACATATCGGTGTCGGGTCAAGCCCTTAAATGATTCACAAAAGACATGTTTTCAGATAACACAATGGAGTCCTTCACCCATGGCAGATACTCTTAGGTCATGTAAGAGTGACCCAGTATGTGCATTTTCTGTGCTCAAAAGGCATCCTCCACAATGTGTGTGCGTGTGTGCGTGTGTGAGTGTTAGTGTGTGCACATATATGTGTGTGCGCGTGCATGTCTCTGTGACTGTAAGTGTATGTGTTAGTGTGTGCATGTATGTGTGTGCCTGTGTGTGTGTGTGTGGACACGTTCTTGTGTGTACACATTTACACATATGTGTCCTCTAAACAAGTGTGAGGGGTTGTGTTGTTATCATTGGCAATTATAGTGTGCCTCGTCCACTAATCCGCCCAGTAACTCTGGTGAATGATTCGGAGCAGATGAATCACAGACAGCTTGGTCTGCACCAGGCACACAGTTTCCATCGCACGTCCGTCAGTGGGCAAAACCTGGCCTCGTTCCAGCCCTTGGATTGTGAAATCAATGATGCTATGTTTGTGTTTTGATAATGGTTTAAAAGGGGTTATTTTAGGAAAATAAGGAAATGTGCACATTTACTATGAAACGTTGCCCACAAAGGCCCTCTATGAGTGCTAAGGATAAGTAAATAAACAAGTACTTGAGTAAATTACCCAGCATGGTGCATCATTGCATTAAATGAACCGAGCGTTCAGTCTCCGTCCTGCCCTCACGGTCGGGAGGGAGATTAATGGAGCTGAAGGAATGTATGTTTGCATAAACAAGCCCCAGATGAGTTACCTCGTTGTAACACGGCCATTAAATTAGCACGCGCAACATAGCTCACATGGAAACATGACTGCTGCTGGGAGAAATAACATAAAAAATAAAAGCACAGTGGGGATAAAGGGATGACAATAAACCAGGAGCCAATCGTCTGCACCGGGGGAGGAGCCACATGCGGAGGAGAGTGGCTCTGACTCGACGGGGAGGAAGAGGTGCCTGGTTTGCTAGACGTGTTGTTTATAGTCGCCCTGCCCGCCACAGATTGGTTGGGGATCGCTCAGTGTGCACACAGATCTTCCTGGGCACCACGGCAACCATCCCACGGAAACAAGACCCCCCTGCAGTCCAACCAATCGCAATGACACAAGGCAGCCGAGGCCAATCGTGTTGCAAAGAGTTCTGTGCTCAAAGGGAGGGAGCCAATGGGAGCACAATTGTGGGGGTGTCCCTGGCTTGGAGGAGGGCTGCGCGGTCTGTAGCTGGGAGGGGGCGGAGCCTGTCGGAGGAGAATTCATTCAGGAGCAGCGATTGACCTAGATTCTGTTTACCCGCGAGCAGAGGGAAGGGGGAGGGGGGGCTTTCGCCAGAAAACACATCCACTACAGCGAGAGGGGATGAGGGAGGAGACGAGAAGGGGGGAGGGAAAAGGAGCGGGAGACAGAGAGGGAGAGAGATGGAATCATCAACAGTGCTGATCCACAGTGGAAACCTGTTAACATAATGATGGGTTTTGCATCCAAGTTAAGAGCTATACGCCCTCTCCCAATGGGTAAATATACATATTAAACGACAAACACGCACACAGTCACACATATGTACTGCATGTCTATCTCTATATCTCTCTTTAAATTTGCTGAAGAATCTCCTAATTTAGTTTTTAGGGATGAGCGTGTTCTGTTTGTTTTTGTGTGTGTGTGTTTGTGTGTTTGTGTGTGTGTGTGTGTGTGTGTGTGTGTGTGTGTGTGTGTGTGTGTGTGTGTGTGTGTGTGTGTGTGTGTGTGTGTGTGTGTGTGTGTGTGTGTGTGTGTGTGTGTGTGGTGGTGGGGGGGGGCAATGCCTGTGTGTGTGTGTGTGTGTGTGTGTGTGTGTGTGTGTGTGTGTGTGTGTGTGTGTGTGTGTGTGTGTGTGTGTGTGGGGGGGGGGGGGCATGCCAGTGTGTTTGTGTGTGTGTGTGTGTTTGAGAGTGTTTGTCTGTGTGTGATTGCTATGGTGACTCATACAGTACCAGGAAGCATGCATGCGTCTTCCTGGACCATCTGGCATCTGAATTATTAAAAGTGTAAAATCTGCAGTTTGAACATTTCATACACTCTCAGCCCACTCCTAGCCGTCCTTTACTCTGTCCACTTCCCATCAGAGCCAGAGGCAACCCCTCATTAACCCACCTCTGCGTCTAACCTAGAAACACTGAGCCCAGCCCACTATACTACAGCGCCCGGATTACCATACCAAAGCATTAACATTCGTATACCGTACAGTATATACCGTCATTTTCTGTCGGGCTGAGGCAAATACTGTACCAACCGCTTCAATGCACCGCATCGGAAGTGATTCACCCTGCAATCCTACGTCACCGCTCTGATCAGATATACGCACAGCGCTGAATGACCCAGATACCAGCGTTCCCATACTGCCTTACTGCTGGATATACGTGTGTGTGACCCAGAAACATGCATATGCCTCAACTATTCACCTACTGAATGGGATTCAAGATATTGCTATGGGCTACATTTTATTGACCTTTATTTAACCCGAAACTATACTAACCTATAGTTGCACACTATAGGTTAATGCAAACCATTACTACTTCCACCTGATTCAGTTGGAATGAAATGAGGAGAAACGTGCTTCCTTGCTTGCAAAGCAAGCTTGCAAAGCAAGCAAAGCAAGCAAGGAAGCAGGGAAGGAACCTCAAAGAAGAATTCAATTAGAACAGTAATGAAGCATGAAGAATATACTGTCTGTTATATCCGATACACCAGCAGGCTTTATACTGTAAATATATATATATATATATGCACATTATCTCACTACCGCTCGCTCTCTCTCTCTCCCCCCCCTCTCTCTCTCTCTCTCTCTCTCTCTCTCTCTCTCTCTCTCTCTCTCTCTCTCTCTCTCTCTCTCTCTCTCTCTCTCTCTCTCTCTCTCTCTCTCTCTCTCTCTCTCCCTCTCTCTCTCTCTCTCTCTTCCCCTCTCTCGATACAGTATATATGTATATGGTACACATATATAAATTGAATTTATCCTTGGTCTAATAAGGTTTGGTTTGATTGTTCTGTGCCAACAGCGGCGGACTGCAGCGAGGACTGCAGGCGGGTGCCACCGCCCAAGCCCAAGAGGAACCCCAACACGCAGCTCAGTGTCTCCTTCGACGACTCCTACATCAAGACGCACGGCTGCTGCGGCCGGGCCTCGCACCACGGCTCCGCCCCCTGCGAGCGCCACCCCTCGCCGCCCTACAGCGACGAGAGCCCCGGCGACGACTGCGAGGACGAGCCCGTCTACATCGAGATGGGCGGTGGCGTGGACGTCGGGGGGCGGGACCCGCAGCCGGCGGCGGGGCCGGGCCCGCCCGGCGACGAGGAGGAGCCCGGGGAGTCGGTGTACGAGGAGATGAAGTACCCGGCGCTGGAGGACTACGAGTACCGCACCGACCCGGTGGGCTGCCGCTCGGCCTGCCCCACGCCGGCGCCGTACGACCCCGAGCCGCTCAGCCGCTGCTCCACACCCCGCAACATCCCCCTGTGCGACATCCCTGCCCCCTTCCCCAACCTGCTCACCCACCGGCCCCCCCTGCTGGTGTTCCCGCCGGCACCCGCCCAGTGCTCGCCCAACTCGGACGAGTCGCCCCTCACCCCCATGGACGTGACCAAGCTGCCCGCGCTGGCCGACCAGTCCTACAGCAAGTCGCCCACCTCCTCCGGCGAGACGCCGCCCTCCTCGGCCCACCTGCGGCGGGAGCTCTGCGCCACGCCCACCCTCACCGTGTCGGGGCGCTCCTCGGCGCCGCCGCTGCCCTGCACGCTGTACTCAAAGTCGTCGTCGGGGGCGTACCAGCGGAGCCACTCGGCGTGCCCGTCCCCCGTCAGCATGGGCCGCTGCCTCACGCCGCTCAGCCTGATGCGGGCCGCGCCCTTCGACCCCGGCATGCCCTTCCCCGGGGGCGGGGGGCTGCCGCGGAGCGCCTCGGCCACGCCCCACGGGAAGGGCTCGCCGCCGCAGGATGGCGGCGGAGGGGGCGGGGTGGGCCGGCACCACGGGGGCTCCATGCAGAACGTGTCGACGGGCCGCTCTCGCACGCCCACCAGCCCGCTGGACGAGCTCACCAACCTGTTCACCACGGGACGCAACATGCTGAAGAAGAACGCCAGCGGACGCAAGTCCAAGGAGCCCGGTGAAGGTGAGTGGTCCCCTCTGTTGGGTGGGGGGCTCGTACTGGGGGTTCCGAGGGGGAGGGCTGGACAGGTGGTAGCAAGCGATAAGGGGGTTTGATCCCCAGCTCACTTGGTTTGTAGGAGGCACCTGCCATCTTATGCCATCATGGTACACAAAAAGCAAGGCAGTCTCTGTATACGTTCAGCCGAACAGGACTATGAGATATTAGACGTTTAGTAGCATACGTTTATAGTTCAAAGTAATGCTCTACTTTGATAGAAGAATTCCTAGAACTCCTTTGGACACGTGTGTAATGCAGGGCGTGTTTCCATCGGAGCCTAAAGCCTGTTGAATGAGTATCCTCAACAGCCGCACATACAACATGCTTACCACTCAGGGTGTTAGTGGATCCCTGCGGCCCATTTAAACTCCCGTCAACTCCAGAGCCGGCCAGCCAAGTCTGATAGAGATCATATGATTTAATCTGAGGATAGTAGAGGCTAAAGCAGTTCTGTGAAACCGAGTCGTGGCTTTGACCCATTGGGACGATTTACTTTTAAATATGTAAAAATCATCTTTAAATACAGGCAATGACACCACTCCACTGAACGCAATGCCAGGAAATAATAGAAACACGAAACATGGCACGTGACACGAGGTGACAGATATATCGGATAATTACAAAATACTAATGAAAACACGAAACTTAATTTAACTGATCTCTTTAATTAATTTCACACGTTGTTTGGATCTTACTCTTTGATTCATGTCGCAAATGAACGTGTTCATTCTCTACTGGATAACACAAACTGTAGAGCGAATACAAATCTCTCTAATGAAAAGGCCTATTGCATAATTTATAACATTATTAAAGTAGCCAACGTATGCTTGAAATTACGCATTTGCAGACCACGCAGCAATGACGGCTGTTTATGAACTGCATAATGTATGGTTTCTGTGGAGAAGCGGGTCATGCATGCATCTGAATAGCCACAGAACAGAGGGGTATTCTGTAGTGGCCCCTCCCCATCCCACACACTCTCGCCAACCAGTGATATGATCCTAATGTGCCATGCATAATAATAAACAAAAACACAGCGGATCGACATTCCGTCTATACAGCCGGCTTCTACTTGATGCTCGTAGCAACCGCCACATGGCAACAGAGCATGAGGAGGAATCCCTGTTTGTTATTTCTGAGGCATCCCAGCCAATCGCAGCTCAGGCTGCCTTGGTTGTCAAGTTAGTAATGAGCTCCCGGGTAGAAGGATACGTGTGTGTGCGTGTACATGTGAGTGTGTGAGCATGTGTGTGTGTGTGTGAAAGGAAATGGGAGGTGGCTTATTTACTATCAAGCAGCACCTGATCCGAGCGCTCCTGTTTATTCTCCAGGACCAATCAGAGAGAGGACGGTTACCGATTCAACCAATGAAGATAAGGCTCTGCCATGTTGAACTATTGGACCTTGTTTACTTGCAATTGTCCACATTACCTGATAATGTAAAGGCAAAGGTTATTCTTTGATTCATCGAAATTCTTTGATTCATTCCAAAATACCTCGACAAGCAACGGTTGTACAAAGGCTACTATTCTTGACCCTGAAAAAGAACGGGGGACAGTTGTTGTAGTTTTACCGCTACAACTGAGCCTATAAAAATGAGGCAGCTAAACAATGTGTGTGTGCTGTAATTAGCCATGTGCAATCATAGCATCCAATGCATATTCACATATGTACATGAGCACTACTTTGACACAGTTTTCCTGAGATAATGGAGAAATCCACCGCTAGCCTGACCTACTTAATCAACCAGTTAATCTCTCTCTCTCTTGCTCTTTAATCTCTCTCTCTCTTTCTCACTCATTAGCTCAAGCATACAAACACCCATGTGGCTCTGTAACCGGATACACATGTAGTGTAACAAGCCATCAGAAATATAGACCGTGGCACGGATGCAAAAAAATCACCACATGCATAGAAATCAATCATGTGCATTAATATTTAATCATCTCTCTATTGGACTGTCACAATTAATTTAGAAAAATGTATTCATGTCCCAGAGGAATGATTGTCTTGCATATATAAATAGAAAACACCATGGGTATTTTATGGGGGTTTTATTTTAGGTTAGCAATCATTTTCTGCTGATAATATTTTCTCAGTTTCACATTAATTATTTAAATGAGTTCGATCTGTTTGCATCTTTGCATGTTGAAAGACGGCTATGAACGGAAATACATGTTATTGTAGTCCCTTGAGATCTCGCAAATTTAAATCACATTTTGCTATCAGTGGGGGGAGAAAAAGCTCTGCAGCCCAAATGGCGCCTCCTCAGTTGGTAGAGAGTGGCACCTAGTGGAGGCTTTAGGGTATTGCACGGGTGAATGGCGCAACAGCATAAGCATGTTCGGCAATAGTGTTTGCTTTCATAAGGAGCATAGCTTGTTCTGTTTGTTGTTATGTATCCTGCATATGAAGCACTAGTATACACAAACAGAACATGCCACACATTTGCGGACCTCGTTCACACCGTCACAACACGTAAAATACCATCCTAATTTAGAGGTGGCCGAGTTCCTGCAGGCTGCTCCATGCGCTAACCTTCTAGTACCCAGAGTGTAATCCCCGAGTTCCACCTGGACACTAAACCCACGTCTCCTGGTCTCCCCTGCAGCCGAGTCTAAGAGCAAGTCCCACTCGGAGGCCAAGCGCGAAGGCAAGGAGCGCCACGGCAGCCACAGCAAGGAGTCCAAGAGGGAGTCCAAAGAGCGCCACCACAAGGAGTCCTCCCACCGCAAGGACCGGGACCGGGGGGACAAGGGGGACAAGGAGTCCCACGCCAAGCGCCGCAACAGCAAGGACCGGGGCTGCAGCTCGGTGGAGCCCATCCCAACGCGCCGGGACTCCAAGGAGAGGGGCTGCAGCTCGGTGGAGCCTGTCCTGCTGATGAGGCGGGACTCCAAGGACCGAAGCGGAAGCAACGGAGACCTGCTGACGGCCCGCAGGGACAGCAAGGACCGGACCATGGCGGGCGGCGGCATCGCAGGTGGCCTGGGCCTGGAGGCGCTACTGCGGCAGGACGGCAAGGAGCGCGAGCGGCTGCTGCTGGACCACGGGGCCCCGGAGCCCCTGCCACGGCAGGAGCAGGTCAGGGAGCGCTCCCGGAGCAGCGCCGAGTTCAGTCGGCACGAGAGCCGGGAGAGGCTGTTGGAGCAGCCGCCGGACCCGCTGGCGCCGCGGCACGACAGCAGGGAGCGGACGCGCAACAGCCCCGCCGAGCCCAAGCACGAGGGCAGGGAGCGGCCCCCGGAGCTCCTGCCGCGGCAGGAGAACAAGGAGAGGACCCGGCCCGAGTACAAGCACGACAGCAAGGAGCTGGCCCCCGAGCTGCTGCCACGGCAGGACAGTAAGGAGAGGGCGAGGAAGGGCCTGGAGCACCGGCACGACGGCAGAATCGACCAGCCGCCCGAGATCCTGCCCCGGCAGGAGACGTCCCGGGGGGCGCCGGAGGCCCCGCGGGGCAGCAAGGACCGATATGGGTTCAGGCAGGAGGAGCCCTGGCAGGAAGCCAGGGATCGGAGCTGCTACAACGGGGTGGACGTCCCGCCTCCGCCCCTGCCCAGGCAGGACACCAAGGAGCAGAGCTGCAGGACTGGGCTGGAGACCCGGCGGGACAGCAAGGACAGGAGTGTGAACGGGGCGGAGCAGCACCGCCACGAGGGGAAAGACGCCAGGAGTCCCAACGGGATGGAGCACCGGCGCGACAGCAAGGAGCGGGGCGGGACGCCGCGGCGAGAGGGCAGGGCCAGCTACACCGCGGACCCATCGAAAGCACAGGAGAGGAACGGGAGCGCGGGGCTGGGGCAGCACTCGTCCACACCCACCCATCACGGCAAGCCGGCCGGAAGCCCGCCGGCCGTATCGGGAACCGGAAGTGGTGAGGGCTACGGCCGCTATTTCATCCGTACTACTGTAATCAGCCAACACTAAAGCGTGCTGTTATACCAGTGTGAAATTATGTTTCATTTTTCTATGCAGAACTCAAAGCACCACCTAAGTATGGCCGCACAGCGTCCATACCTGGGACCCAATCTCCCATGGGTACACCGCAGCGGAAAGGAGGAGACTCCCAGCCTCCACATCAGGTACGCAGCGCTCTTATCTCCTCTTCGTCTCGAAAACAGACGGCCCCGCACCATCCAGTGTAGGTGGCTTCAACACGTAATGACTCCTCCTCTCTCTCTCTCTCTCTCTCTCTCTCTCTCTCTCTCTCTCCTCTCTCTCTCTCTCTCTCTCTCTCTCCTCTCTCTCTCTCTCTTTGTCTCTCTCTCTCTCTCTCTCTCTCTCTCTCTCTCTCTCTCTCTCTCTCTCTCTCTCTCTCTCTCTCTCTCTCTCCCCATCCAAGATGCCCCAGATGCCCTGGATGTGTGGAGACAACACCATGCTGGACCAGATCGAGAGGAAGCGCACCCTCTGCATGGAGATCCGCTCCAGGCAGCACCCGTTCCTGCAGCGCACCCTAGAGAGGCCCCCAGCGGATAGGGGCCCGTCAGACAGGGCCCCGGCGGACAGGGGCCCGGAGAAGAGCCAGTGCAAGCAGCAGAGCTCGCCGGCCCTCCCGGGTTGGGAGAAGAGCAACGGGGCCAAAAACGTCCGTCCCCCCCCGTACCCCACGCAGAAGACGGTGTTCTGGGACACCGCCATCTGACTGTCATAGCGACGTCGCTCTCATCCAATCCTGAACCCCGATCCCCCCCCCCTCCCCCACCCCCCCCACCCCTCTTTTTCCTCTAGGGCCGTGCTGATTGGCCCCCTGGACAGCGGGGGCACGGGGGCAGCCATGTGGGCAAAGGGAGGACTCGCTGATGTCAAAGGACAATGGTGGTTACCATAGCAATATTTCTGCTCGTTCAGGTTGTCATGTTTTGTTATCATCACTGGTGATATTTGATATTTTTATATCTCCTGTGACTGGATCCTTGTATTATACTTAGTAGAATAGATATTTGAATAGATATTTTCTAAATCAAACAGGGGATTAAAAGGCAGTTAAATTATGTATAGTAGCTTACATCCAATATTTCTTTTAATGTTATTTTTTTTCTTTTCGTTTTGGTATTTTACATTTGGAAGCATACTCTATCGATACTTGTACTTGTAGTACAACCTTCTTTTCACGCGCGTACCACGATCATTTCTGTTGTGCGTACTGGAAGCATTGAAATGAATCGACTATATTCTCTCAATATATACTCTGCATTTACACTGTTGTATTGTACTATGGGGAGGCGGGGTTGTTAATGTACGTTAGACTTTCAGGACCCTCCATGCCTGGACTAGTGTGTGCTAGAATGTACAACAGTCGGTCCTAGAAAAAAAGAAACAGGTATATGTGTGTGTACTTCAGTTTGTGTATTACCGTAACAAGCTGTGTCGTCACCATGTTCAGAGCCCTTCACACCGGTTGAAACTTTAAGCAGATTACAAAAAAAATGACAAAAAAACCTGTTAGCTGGCATTTTTTTTGTAGACGACTGACCAGGGTGTGAAATGTTTTACGGTTCTCTAAGATGACACTACAGGGACGGGCAGTGGAGGTGGTACATTAGGACAAACATGTTAAATACTATAGTTCCCAAGCAAAATCAACCAAAGCCTGTTATGGGTGAGAGAGAGGGCTGTGGTTGCACTTACGACAGTTCGGTCATTTAAAATAGGGTTGGTGGCAGTAGCTGGTGAGCCCCGGTACCCATATAAAGTCATGCGCTACAAGTACCCTGACCCAGGGAGAGCCATGACTGACGCTTGATGCCAACAGCCAGCCAGTACAATCAACACCTGAGCTTTTAGTACCTTTCTTAATTTTATTGCAGACTATAGTAGCCATATGCACTTGCTTAAGAAATAACTGTCAAGAGGATGCTGATATATATTTTTAACATATGAGCCTAGCAGAGCTGTGCCATGTCGTTACCAATATACTGCCCAGGGGGGGCGACCATGCACGAGACAGGCTGTCAGGGACCATGCAGTCATTTATGATTAGCCGTTGACAGAACAACAGCTCTATCTCCGTACCGATTGGCTGCTGATTGGCAGCCAATGAAGAGAGAGATGGAATCATAGAAGGACCTAAGGCATGGCAACAGCTCTGCGACCCCTGTCACTAGGACAAAGGGGTCGCAAGGAGGCCTCTGGACGTTTGAGGCTTTGTACGCAAACAGGAGAAAAACTGCACTTCCCATCAACCTCCATGACATTTTGATCAGGCGCCGAGCACATAGAGTACGTGTCCCCTTCCCTCCCCCTCTCCCCCTCTACCTCAACCTCTTACCTACACCATCTCATTTGGTTGTCTTTTGCACATGACATGCAATGTCTGCATTGCCAAAACAGTATGGGGTTTGGCAAACTAACTCAACCTCCAGTACAAGTGCAGTGCCCCCTTTCTAATGAGAATCACGTCTATACAGAGTCCTTTGTGCTTTTATACCTGTGTGTGTGAGTATGGGTGTGTGTGTGTGTGTAAAGAGAGTGTGTGAGTGAGGTTAGCGTGGTTGTGAGCGTGCGTGTGCATGCGTTTGTGTGTGCCAAGCTTCACTGTATGCAGGTCAATTCTTAAAAAATGAAAATGATTGTTCTGAGAAATTCACTTTGTCTGCCCGATCCATGTTACAGGTGGGCGGAGGTGGGAAATGTAGTAACAATGCTGATGACGATAACGATGATGTACAATCTTTTGGTGTGGTATAAAGGTGCACTGTGAAAAGGTAGAGAGAGCACCGCACTGTCAGAGTCCTCTGTCTTATTGCACTAAGTGTTCTCTTGTTTTTTTTTTCGCATCATAAAAAAATAAGAAATTAAACAAAAAAAATATACAAAACATGTTTGAGGAAAAAAAGTACTGTATTCTGATTGTCACTTGGGTTCTGTTGAGAGAAATAAATACATATGAACTTGAGATCCCTCGTGGGCTGCTGAACTGAAGTCAGTGCAATGATTCGCCCCTGAGCTGGGAAAAGGATTCAAAAGACGCTGCTTATTCCCTACTTCAAGCTGTGATGCACTCGGAATGACTCTGAGCATTCAAATCATCAATAGTTTGCCCGGAGGAGTCGCGGTACAGCAGCTGTACTAGTTATAGAACAGCAAAGCAATAGCAAAGTTTGAGAAAGGAAGAGTGCTTTCAAGTTCAAGTCATGTTTCTTTCCTGACTCAATTGAGTCAGGAGTTTCTTAAATTTCTTACAAATAGTTTCTTAAATACATTATTTGAATGAATACAAAAATCGTTATAATATCCGTTACATGATCAATTGCAAATACAAGACAAAAAATTAAATCATTGGAATGAAAAATTCCTTTAAATCAAATACATAAATAGGAGGTTCTGGCCACGACACATCCCTATAGCAACGAAACATCCCTATAGCAACGAAACATCCCTATAGCAACAAAACATCCCTATAGCAACGAAACATCACTAGCAACAAAACATCCCTATAGGAACGAAACATCCCTATAGCAACGAAACATCCCTATAGCAACGAACCATCACTAGCAACAAAACATCCCTATAGCAACGAAACATCCCTATAGCAACGAAACATCCCTATAGCAACGAACCATCACTAGCAACAAAACATCCCTATAGCAACGAAGCAAGCCTGTAACCGGCCCGCGTCCCTCATCCGTCTCGGCTGCAGACGTGGCAGCGGCTGGTGTTCTGCCGCTGGCGCTCGGGGGTCTTGATGGTGCCGGTCTGCGGGCTGAGGAACTGCTCGTTGGGGCCCACCGTGGTCAGCCAGAAGCTGAGGCGGTTGGCGAAGTAGAAGCAGGTCCCCCTGGCGCCCTGGCACTCCACGAAGGGGTGCGCCCGGAAGTCCTTCAGGCAGCTGCCCGACGACGTCAGGGACTGGCCCCCGCCGTCGTTAACGGCCCCTGTGTGCTGGGGGTGGGGAGACAGGAGAGAGGTATGGAAATAGGCCACCACACACACATTCAACTATTAAACTGCATGGGAGTGTAGGGGTCGGGGTGCGCCCCTGTTCACACAATATTTGCAAGAGGCCACAGCCTCTACTGGCTTCAAGGAAATGTATTTAAAATACCGAATAATCTTCATGACCCCACACTTACCCGAGTGCGCACGCGCACACACACACACACACACACACACACACACACACACACACACACACACACACACACACACACACACACACACACACACACACACACACACACACACACACACACACACACACACACACAGTTCTGCATCCCAGAAAGTGCACTCATGCCCATTTCTTGACTCACACGTTATCATCACAAAAACTGCACTGCCACACCCTCCTGCCGGGAGGAATAGGGTGCATAATAAACCCTCAATGAATACATCATGCATAAGCCAACAAATCTCTGGTGGACAGCCAGATATCTGGGGCGGGGCCAGTTAGGGGGTTGGTGATGGGCCCCTCACCAGGAGGAAGGAGTAGCCCGTCCAGAGGCTCCTCCAGCCAGGGGGACAGGCGGGCGCCGCGGGCTCCTGGCTGTGGAAGGCGGCGGTGGGGGCCAAGGATTCGCACACCACGCATCGGCTGACGTGCGAGCCGATCTCCGGGCCTGAGAAGGGCATCATGGGGATGTGGGCGGTGGTGGAGAGCCAGTAGGACTTGTCGTTGCGGCCGGAGTAGCGGCACGCGCCGCTGTTGCAGTAGGAGAAGGGCATGGTGGAGAAGACGGGCAGGCAGGAGCCGGCCTGGCCTGGAGGGGTGGGTGGAGAGAGAGAGAGAGAGAGAGAGAGAGAGAGAGAGAAGAGAAGAGAGAGAAAGGGGAGAGAGGAGAGAGAGAGAGAGAGAGAGGAGAGAGAGAGAGAGAGAGAGAGGGGGGAGAGAGAGAGAGAGAGAGAGAGAGAGAGAGAGAGAGGGGGGCGAGAGAGGAGTTGAGGGCGAGAGAGCGAGAGGGCGAGAGGGCGAGAGAGAGAGAGAGAGAGAGAGAGAGAGAGAGAGCGATGAACAGACAAAAAGAGAGAGTAGGTAATTCATTAACATCCTGCATGTGCTTCATTGAAAAGTCCACAGATGTGAACTGTTCATAGATAATATAAAAACTAACATCCACAAACAATAGGTGACCAACAATAAACACAGGGTTCCCCTTACCTAGGTCCTGCGTGTGGGCTTTCTCCTGTCCCTCCAGGAACACCAGGCTGTAGCCCACCCAGAGCTGTTGGTTTCCCTCAGGGCACTGCGGCACCACCACAGACTGGCTGTGGATGACCAGCAGGAAGCCAGAGGAGGCCACCCTCTGGACGCTGGTGTGTCCTGGCTCACCGGCTGGCCCTGTTGGGCCTGGACCCGGGAGGAAGGGGAGCAGAGATCACAACACGATGGGGAGACTGGGCCTGAGACGGTCATTCAAGATTCTAGGTGAGGTGGCTCAATAAATAACCAAATAATTATATAGAATAAAAAAGCTGCAAAGGATCAAGTTCTTTTTTTTAACTATATTGAATGTCGCTTCCTTTTCTTAAAGCTTGACGTGCTTGTATCAGGACCAATTTAGTGCACATTGACTACAGGGCATTCAGGCCACGTATGGAGGATCTCATCGTGTGATTGGCTGACCTTGATTTCCAACGAACCCCCGTGGTCCAGTGTCTCCCGGGTCACCGACGGGACCATCGTTACCAGGATGACCATCTGCCCCTGGGGGGCCGCGGTATCCAACGCTCCCCTTTGCACCTGGAGCATAGCACACGTGGTCCATGTGAGATACATCGGGATGGCGGGGGCAGGGGGTCGGTTGAACACGTGGATTTTGGATCTGGAGGGTTGCTGGTTCCTACCCCCCACTTGCTCAAAGGTGCTTTAGGGCAGATTTAAGGACTATCATTTCAGTGTGACTTGTTAGAAAGCTCAAACCAATCTGTCAGCCTTTACTGACAAAATTTTCTATGAGGAAATCCGTATTGGTTGTTCTGTTTTACGTATGCCTCAGTACGTGCAATCTAGGTTTTTACATCTGGGCAATCAGGGTAACTCTTCCTTGATTGATTTTGGGAATTGATCTCGCCCGTCAATCAAACATGCTTGATTGCAACACTTACCAATGGAGGGAGGGAACATTTTAGTGTGATGATTATTTTCCAAACGTTCTCTCCCTCTTTACCACTCTTAAATGATACCTACAGCACCTTTAATTATTGCAGTGTCCCTTGAGCAAGGCATCGAACTCTTCTGTGCACCTAAGGAGTAGCTGACTGCATGCACGGACCCTCTGGTCTTTGTGAATGTGCAGAGGGGATTAGGTATCGAGGATTAAGGTTAAAGGTGGGGCTTATTTTAGGTGGAGTGCTTCACACAAACAAACCAGCACCACTCACTCCAGCCACACCACCCACAACCACACCCACAACCACACCCACAACCACACCCACTCCCACTAAGACGACATGCCTTGAGCCCCTTGGCGGCCCTGGAGTCCCCTGTCTCCTGTGACGCCAAGTGGGCCAGGTGTACCAGGGGGTCCGGTAATCCCTGGGGGACTCCTCAATATGGTATCACCAGGCGGCCCCTTGGCTCCTAGAAAGCAACAAAAAAAAATACAAATGTGTGTCTTATTGAGTCAAAGACCTCTCTATTAATCAACATCCTTTATGATGTCCGGCTACTTACTGTTTACTTTTCACATATCTTGGGCTGCAGGTGCACTCACCCTCATCTCCTCGGTAGCCTTTGTCTCCATGCTGACCCGGGGAGCCCAGGAAGACCCCGGGGACCCCTGGATCCACCAGGACCCCTGGCCCCAGAAGGACCCATAGCACCTGTCAGCAGCACAACCCAGGTCCCATGCTTTAATGACTCTACGAGCATTAGCATCTTCATTTCTACTACTTCTTGTGTGTGAATAGCCATATTTTCTGTTTTTATTTTGGATTGAACTGAATTCTAAGTGTCCTGTTCTTTCGGCTGTGTCACCCGGACTTCAATTATTTACAATTAATTTGGAATGAATAAAATAACATATTAGTGTATCTTTGATGATAATGTCTTGAAAGTGAACCCCTTACCTTTAGGTCCTCTTAAGCCCGGGGACAAACTACCGGGGGGTCCTTGGAAGCCTTTGGTCCCCTTAGGGCCGTCTCGTCCCTGGGGGCCAGGTGGCCCTTGGTCCCCCCTGGAGGCGATGGTGGTACCTGGGTACCCTCGATCTCCAGGAGCACCTTCATACAGAAGACACGTAGCACCCACCTGATGGGTCACCTGGGAACTGTATTTTGAAGTACTTTTCGGCCATTTGTACCTTCATATTTTTCTCAGGGGGATATATGGGAATATAACAATTATTTTCTGTGTCTATTTATGTGATTAAAAGGTTTCTATCTCATTTTTCTACTTCCTTTTCTTTCATTCAAGTGATATCATGCATGTATAATCATTGTTTTGTATCAATCCTGCTTTTTCCAAAAATTAATACAGAAATGTGTTTTTAAAAAACCTCCTGTGAGCCAAACACACGGACACACACACACACACACACACACACACACACACACACACACACACACACACACACACACACACACACACACACACACACACACACACACACACACACACACACACACACACACACACACACACACACACACACACACACACACACACACACACACACACACACACACACACACTCGTGGACCCCCTGGAGAGCCTTGGCAGTGGGAACAGAGGGCACCACAGACCTGGGGACCCCGGGACTCCTGGACGCCCGTCTGGCCCCGGTTCTCCCCGATAATCCTTTTTCCAGTCGCAGCACTCCGGACCTGAGGTTCTGGGGGGCCCGGCCTCCCCGGGGGGGCCAGGAGGTCCTGAGGGGGGAGGAGAGGGGCGCACATCCTAATTTAACTATATTTGATCTGCATTTCCCACTCTGGGATTAATAAAGTACATCATATCGCATTTTGTGCAACACAAAAAAAATACATTTTCTCTCTCTCTCAGGAGGGTTAGCTGTTTTATTTAGTGCAGTTTTTTGTCCTCAATTTAGAAAATGTACCTTGCAAACCTTAAGAGGCACAATAATCAATAACTTACATTATTTAAATGTTCAATTGTGGATTAAGGATTTAATCTGTTGATACCAAAACAATATAAATGTAGACTTTGTTCTCGATGCGACACCTGACACGTCTTTGGGTATAATATTTAATTCAAAGACCAAAGTCCCAAGTGACAGGGCAGACCTTGGTATCCAGGTGGGCCATTAAACCCCTTGTGTCCAGGATGGCTTGACCCTGGGATTCCTGGGCGTCCCATCTGACCTTTGGCCCCTGGGAAACCATTTGGACCCGGAGGTCCAGGTACATCGTCGCCTTGAAATCGAGACATTCAATGAATATTTGTAACGCTTAATTACGTATCACAGCAAATGTGTCTCTTGAGAGACATTGGATGTAAGAGACACATTCATTTGATCTGACCTTATAATTGCCTCCGTTTCTTACCCGTCGCTCCCTTCGCCCCTTTTGGGCCCCTCAGTCCATCGAGTCCATCCCGCCCTGGTAATCCTGGCCCTCCTGGTGAGGGAATTATACATCTCATTCACGTATTTTAGTCAATCCTTTAGGCCATGCATTTCACCATCTCTCCAAAAGTGGCATGCGATCCATCACATTAGAGCACTAGAGCTCCTGATCGGGGTCTCGGTCAGCACCTGAAGTTCCAGGCCGGCCAGCGGGTCCGTCGGGCCCCTGAACTCCATCAACCCCTGGAAAACCAGGAAGCCCTGGGGGACCCTGTAGGCCTTGCAGCCCTGGGAAGCCTGGCCATACAAAGACAGTCGTCTTTCAACTGATGTGCTGAAGAATGTTGATATAAAACATTACATTGTCTCATGCCTACATCCATAAAATTCATAAAAATGGTGATTTTATAACAAACAATTTGTATAGATATATAATTCTCTCAACCTATTTCATAATGCATAGGAATACCGTACTAATCACATTGAACATGCTTACAAGCTAAGCTAATAGTAAGAACCAGAGATGGTGCAGGTATGGTAAGAAACCTAAGAAAATAGCTCACAGACCTTGTTCCCCGTACCTCCCCGGATCCCCAGGGGCCCCTTTGGCCCCTGGGGATCCTATGTACCCCCGGTAGCCTGGCTCTCCTGGCTCTCCAAGCCTACAGCGGACTGGAGAACAGACACATCAATACCCTTCCTGCTCAAGTACTACGCTGTGACCGGCCCATGCGGACACAGCGGTAACCACAGTTACTGAAGCAGTGGGGTTAACGATCATTCAAGTAGTTATAAACAGTATTTTGATGTTGAATGCGTTCATCCTCCTCCAAATGGAGTTTTTCACACCACTTTGTTTTAGATGTCGCCCCCAGCAATGTGGAGACGCACCTCAGAGAGCACATTGTTATTTCTAGAGGCCAGACTCACTTCCTGCTCCGTCCTCCCCCGGGGGCCCTTTAAGGCCTGGTGGGCCTGGCTCTCCGTACGACTCTCCCATGTCACCTGCAACAGGGTCAAACGGTATTCCCTTTAACCCCTCTGTTCTCCTGAATAATGAATGAATGGATGGAGGATCACAGACACACACAAAACGACAATGTTATGTCTCCTGTTCATTGTTGGCCCTTCTTCCTTGTTCTTCTACGAACCATCTTGACTCACCCTTGGGCCCTGTGTGCCCCCGAAGGCCAAGCAGGCCTGGAGCGCCATCGACCCCTGGGTCGCCCTGTAACAATATGAACACACATAAAAAATGATACGTTAAAAACAATAACCCCCGCGTTAGAAAAGACGAAAGCAAGGCGAGAGTCCATCACGCACCGGTGGTCCAACCTGACCCGTCTGCCCTCGCTGTCCAGGGAAGCCTTTGCGTCCAGGCAGCCCTGGAGGTCCTCTGGATCCTGCTTTGCCTGGAGACCCAGTCAGGCCCTTTGGCCCCCCGGCCCCAGTCCACCCGTCAGCCCCCAGGTCCCCTGGTTGTCCTCTGGTGCCGGCAAATCCTGCAGGAGAGAAACTCAGAGATGAACTTCTGTTGATAACTTCACTTTGATCATTTCATGTAGAGAGGACGTAGAAGGATGTTAATATGAATATAATTAACGATGACAAAGATCAACGCTAATGTGATTCATGTTCAACAAAATACATCAAAGATTTGAAATTGTTACAAGTTAAATCTCTCATTTTAACTTAGATAGAGCAATACTAGATTTGAGCTGCAATTTTAAGGACGAGGAGAATACAAAAATGTGTTAATTGTATCCAATATTGAGTTATAGATGAGTTGTATTGTTATCATTGAGACATTACGTTGACTTTACTCTATTACCTGGCTGTCCATCGTTCCCTGGTAATCCCATCTCTCCTGGTAACCCAGGGAGTCCCTTCAACACTTCGATATTCAAAGGGGGGTCCCCAGGGAGTCCAGGGGGGCCGGGGAGACCTGTAGTAGCAATAGCATACCTCAATCCCTTGACTTAATTCAACCGCAGTGCAACACAGTTGACTAAGCCAAGGTACCATATTGGAGATGCTTTGTGGCAATTTGGCCCGTCTTTTGGAGGTGGTGATTGTATTATTATTTTAAAACACTAATGTGTAAAGAATTACCTTTAAAGCCGGTTGGTCCTTGGCCTCCTTTCAACCCTTGGCGTCCGTCAAATCCTCTTTCCCCCTGTTTTCCGTTGGGACCTGGAGGTCCAGTTCCACCAGGGAAACCTCCTACCCCATCCCTGCCAAGATGACCCCTTTCCCCTGGGAAGAGAATCAAGGTCTGTGTGTAGTGAATCATTTTTAAGGGCAACCATGAAAACAGGAGTTTAAGTTTGCCCTCAAGTGGTGAAGAATGTATTTAAAAAAGAACCAACTTTTCCAGAAAAATTTAAACATAGCCTGGCAAAGTAGGGAGGAATCCCAAGCAAATATCACTGATTTTTTTTTTTTAACAAATGTATGTTGAGGCAGCCAAAAACCTTTCAGTCCAGGCTGGCCATCGTTCCCATCCCCTCCGGAGGGTCCGAAACCGCCTTTATCTCCGACTGGGCCCGGAAATCCTGGAGCGCCAGTCCCACCTCTTCTACCCTTCAGGCCAAAACCCGTTGGGCCCCCATCTCCGCTCAAACCCTTTCGGCCAGGAAGTCCTACACAAAATTTGTGAAATGAAAACGGGCAATGAGGGACTCAAAATGTTATCACTGAAACTTGAAAAAGTATAGACCAAATTGGTCCAGACATCCACAGTGTTCAGCAGATGCAGTGTGTGCGTGTGCCGTCGACATTCTCACCCGGCCTTCCCATTGGGCCTGGGTTGCCTGGAGGTCCAGGTACGGAAGATTCACACAGAGTGCATGGGGCCCCCGGTGGACCTGTGGGTCCGAGGTCGCCAGCGGCCCCTGATATCCCCTTTGCACCGTATGGGCCTTGTTGACCACGGACACCTGTGGCAATTCAATCACAATCGCATGCTGTATATTAGCAATGTAGTATTCTTCTTGATTTCGTGTTGGGCTGAATGAAATGCACAGCCTTTTAACCCTAACCTAGTCAACATACTCCTATGCTTTTATATTGTACACTTTTTTGTCCCTGTCTGAGTGTACTATGTATGTCCATATTGTCAGTGTTATCTGATCATGTGTGTGACTGCTATTGACGCTTTTAACATAAAATGCATTATTATTATTATTACTGATGAAAACCAACACATATAAATATAAACATTTACCAAGGGGAAAAGTAAGAGTTTTGAATGTACAAAAAGCTCCCTGAGCCTTCTCCAGCTTTGAGGAGCCTCACCTTGTAACCCAGGGACCCCTCTTTCTCCCAGGGGGCCCTTTCTGCCCGGGGTGCCTGGGTGGCCGGGGCGCCCGGGCGGACCAGGCCTTGAGCTGCGGAAGTCCCCAGGGTCCCCTTTCCTCCCTGGAGCTCCACGGTACCCAGAAGGGCCAGGGGGTCCGTCCAGAGTCCCTCCTCTAGGACCTGGGTCCCCCTGATCTCCGTCCAGACCTCTGGGACCTAAAACACACCCAACCTGCCATGATGACAACCTCGGAAACAACCAGGATTTTTTGGGGGCTTGAATGTATGTGAGGAAAGAAGTTCAAAGTTTGTACCATGTGGTCCGATGCGTCCCCGTCCCCCGTCATCTCCTCTCACACCTTTAGGCCCCTGGGGGCCACGAGTGCCTGCTAAGCCATCCCTTCCATCTGCACCAGGGTACCCTAGTACAGCATGTTTAAAGAAGAGTTCAGAACAACCCGATGTGTCTTGAGTTTTAACATGACCATGACTTACAGGTCTAAAAGTGGCATTTCAAAATCCCACGCCAAAGTATTTCTGTGAGACCAAACAGATTGAAACCATTGATTCACTCACCTGGAATACCACGCTCCCCCTTGGGACCAGGCGGACCCTCAATGATTTTGTCAACACAGCATGCTTCCACGTCGCCTAAGAATCGGAGACCATCATTATTTTACAAAAAGTGAATCCTCCTTTTATGAGGAGTAAGTCCTCCTACAAGTCCAAACTTTTGCCACTTTGCTATGTTGACAGATGTGTTTTTTAAACTCGGAAGAAAATTCTGCGATAATACAAATAAAAAAAGTCTGAGACACAAACTAGGAAGATGCTGTTGTTTCTCACCCGGAGGTCCAGGTCGTCCTCGAATGCCCTCTAAGCCGGGACGACCTTGATCCCCCTGGCGGCCATTGGGACCACGACGACCTGGGAATCCTGACCCTCGAGGGCCTGGGGGCCCCGGGGCCCCTTTGGTTCCTTGATAACCTAGGAACCCTTTCGGGCCCACTGGTCCTGGGAATCGGTCTCCCTGCAACGGAAAAACTGTATTTCAGAGGTATGCCACAGAGAGTCGCACATACCAACTATTAACATATTTTAAACACGTTGGCCCAATTCTAATCTGCTGCAGGACCTTCCTGAGCGTTAACTTTGCGATGTATTCTGTATTCTTGTTTTTTTGTGCATTGTCTATTTCCTACTATATGTTTCCATATAAATGTATTAACTTGCAGTGTTTTCTACAGATATAGCAGTACTACATTTTTAATAGTGTTCCTTGTTTATGAACAAAATACAAAGGTGCCTGCTCGGACATAAACAGATAAACAGATGATATACTCACCGGTGTTCCAGGGTCTCCCATGTGGCCAGTTTCCCCGTCCTCTCCTGGACGCCCCAGCCCCCCGGCCAGGCCCTCCTGCCCAGGAGCACCACGGTCACCTTTGGATCCTGTCAAAATGATGAAGGGCTTTACACGCAAACACAAAGCAGCCATTAAGCACCAGCTAAAACACATGGATCTAATGGCTTCAATTCATTTAGCTTAATAAGAGAAGAACGTCTCCGAGTAGTTTACGAGCCATCATCTATTCTTGAAATCTCAGCAGAGCTCACCTGTATGGGGAAACCCGTTGGAGTCACCCTTCTGACCTTTCCGTCCTGTCTGTCCTAGGGTTCCTTGAAAGCCCTGAAACCATAATTACTCACATGTACTTCATGCATCTTACATGGTAAAGGACAAGTGAGATGGAATTAGTTTATCATCAAGACTGCAGCCTGTGCATCCACACATCCATGTTTCTCGTACCTGTGGGCCTCTTGACCCTGGCCCTCCTCTAATCCCTGGATCTCCCTTCTGGCCCGGAGTTCCAGGATGGCCATCATAACCTGGGGGTCCAGCTGGACCGGGGGGCCCTATGCCTCCATACCCACCAGTACAGCTACATGCTCCATGACAGCCTGCGAAGATGGGCACGCACACACACACACACACGCACGCGCACACACACATACACGCACACACACTCACACAAATATACAGCCACATTAGTGAATAGACTTTAATTCACACAATCAGCTACACAAATCCACAGCAAACTGAACATTACCAGGGCTCGGCAAGTAGGTTTGTCAGTAAGTAAAAATGATGTTGTATACGGTTTGTTTAAATTAACTTCTGAATTTCAGGGCTCAATAATGTTGCTGGAAGGGCCAGCTGTGGCACGGGGGCCAGCTGCGGCACGGGGGCCAGCCTCGGCACGGGGGCCAGTTGTGGCAAGGGGGCCACAAGGGGCCGACCCCCGGCAACCCACGGTCCCTGACTTGATCTCAAGCATCAAGGAGGGTCTTTTTGAATTAGATAGTGGGATGAAGCAGTGCAGTAAAACCAGATCACCTTTCAGGCCTTTCTCCCCAGGGCGTCCCCCTATTCCCACATCTCCGGGGGCACCGGGGTCTCCTGGGTAACCCGGTTCACAGTAGTAATCTACCGGGTGGAGAAGGGAGGCCACAGTCACATATCAAACAGACCTATGCTATTTGGACAAGTTGAGGAGCACAAAAAAGGAATTGAAATGCTCACCTCCACACCCTTATGGAGGTCCGACCGACCGTCACAACCACAGACACACACACGCACACACACACACGCACATGGACACATACAAACAGACCAGAGTTCAGAATAGTAGCAGATTTTGAACACGATGATGAACAAAATTGTACTGGGTGCATAAATATCGATGCCTATGTGTATATGTAAATACTGTATATATAAGAGTGATATAAAAAGAGTTCTTGGGTAGCTAATCCTTACCTGGTGGACCGGGAGGACCTGTGACACCTTTTGCTCCTGGGGGTCCCTTATATCCCCTAGTTCCTTGGACATCATCAGTGTAAACGCCCCCTGGCTCTCCCTTAGACCCCTTCGGGCCAAAAGGGCCTGGTGGTCCAGGCTCCGTATCTGAGAAAGTAAATTGGCCACAGACAAACAATGCGGCAAATATGACTCTTCCTTATGAGCTCTATTTTCTCCTTCCTATCTCGTTCAATTTGTGATGACATAGCGACAGAACTTCTTAGTCGATGGAGGATGATTGATTACAGTCAAAAACATGTAAATACCTTCTGATAAAACACATGAGGCATAGTGCATGGTCTAGAATATTGTCCATAAACTATGTTCCGAGACTAAGACGTTGGTTCTTGCCTACCTATTGTTATTCCCGGCGGGCCCAAGGGGCCGTGCATGCCCATGTCCCCAGTGTCTCCTAGGATGCCAGGTGAACCAGGAAACCCCATATCCCCTTTGGCACCTGAAACACACACACAAAGGTTTGAGATTGAATTAACACCTCACTCAAGAACAACCTTTTCCCTTGCTTTACAGAGATTTTAACCTCTACCTTTTATTCACTGAAGTCTTCTGAAATCCAAATGAAAATTGTAAAATGAATAAATGAATTAAAATAAACCAACTCAGAATCAATGTACCAATTCGGAGCTTTGACATTGTCGGCTTGTTGTTTCTTCCCTGGTGCACACACAGGGAATGCTTGACACTATGGTTAAAACATGCAAACAGAAACATCAAATTCTACAATGGACCAACAGGGCGGGCAGAGTCCATACAGGATACTAACAAAGACATACGAAAAATATGGTCATTTCTATATGCTGTTGTCTGTGTCTAGGAATGGCTTCTGCAAACAATTCCTGGTCTGAAGAGAGCTTTTCGTGCTCCATTTGTCTGGATGTGTTCAACAGCCCAGTTTTCACACCATGTGGACACAACTTCTGTACAACCTGTATTACAGCATTCGGGGATGACAAAGAATGATACTAATGTTCAGTTTGCCTTTTTCACACAACGCTCCAATTTACCAGTCAATACCTTAATATCAGAGATTGTAATTCAGTTTACAAGGTCCCTACGAGTAAAAGAGCCAGCTTGTTTTGAGCCAGGAGAAGTTCCCTGTGACGTCTGACCTGGGACCCATCTGTAGGCTGTGAAGTCCTGCCTTGTATGTCTTATCGCTTACTGCCACATGCACCTGGAGCCACATCACAGAGTTGCTGCAGGCCTGAAGAGACATCTACTAGTCGTCCCTATGGACCGTCTTGATCGCAAGATGTGTAAGAAACACAACAGATTTCTGGAGCTCTTCTGCCAGACTGAATAAATGTTTGTGTGTCAGTTCTGCAAAGTGACCGACCACAAGTTTCCTGCTCTTTTGCCTCTAAAGGAGGAATATGAAGTGAATATGGCCCAGCTGGAGAAGATGTGTCTGAGGTTCAGCAGATGATCCGGGAGGGACAACGAAAGATTCAAGATATCAAAGACACAGTTGATCGCAGCAAAGCAGACGCAGACAGAGAGCTTGCCGATGGAGTAGGGTATTCCAATTTCTCCAAGGGAATTTGCTATTGTCATGGATGCAATCCCTACAGGAATTGTGATGCTTCTAAGAATTACAGCAGGGGTTAGGCCAACCTTGCTACTTCTTGACCCTACTGAGTCTGCAGTTGGTGGGGTTTGTTTCTCACCTGGAACACGTAACAATAATTGTGGAATACGATCATTGTTCCAAAATGATATAGTCTCTGTCCCATATGTAGTTGCCTACTGGAATAATTGTGTATCTGACCTTAATTAGAAGAAAATCTGGACTTTACCATCTAAATTTTTGATCACTAACAAAATGAAAGAGGTATCTTTTAAGATTATACACGTTACTATCCCTCTAAACTACTTTTGCAAAGATTTAAAGTAGATATAGATGTCGATTGCTCATTTTGTAATATGTACCCTAAAGATGTGACACATTTATTTTGGAACTGCTCCCATTCAAATCATTTATGGAAAGATATTTGCACTTTTATCACCCGTTTCATTGACCCTAAGTTTTCCCTTTGTATTGAACATGTATTGTTTGGTTTACCGCTAGTCACCTCTAGTCATGCAAACCAATATTTTATTATAAACCTTATTATTTTATTAGCTAAATGGCATATTCATAAATGTAAATACTCAAATCAGAAACCGCTTTTTGTTTTGTTTGAGAATGAAGCCAAGCACATGGGGAATATTCTATGTTCTAGAAATGGGAAAGCTATTAAACACTTGTGACACACTTAAACAGTGTGTGTGCTCTGCTCTTTATAATATTTTTATTTAATTTAATGCTGCATTTTGAATTTTTTGTGTCTATTTTGTATGTCTGCCATTTCTGTACCCATTGGCTGTTGTTGTATTGCTAATTGTCAATAAAATGTATAAAAAAAGAAATTAAATTTTTTTAAAAGAAAATTAAAGTGAAAGAAAATGTCGGTCGTGTGGGACCATTTGACTGTCTCGGAGAAAGATCAGCGATATGCAGTTTGTAAGACATGTTCCAGTGACATTTCAAGAGGAGGTACTACAACCAAGAATTTTAACACATCAAATCTCATCAGCCATTTGAAAAGCAGACATGGAGAAGTCTACAACGATTACCTGAAAGCCGATAAAAAACAGAGAAATTAACTGGACACCAAGAAAGCACAAACACCACCAGCAAGACTCAGTCGATAACCACAGCATTTGAGAAAGGGAAAAAATTCCCCATGGACAGCGCCAAAGCTAAAGGGATCACTAACAAGGGGATGGAGTTCATCGCATGAGATGACCAAACTTTCTCTGCTGTCGGAGACATGTTGTTTTGAAGCCTGATGGAGTATACAGAGCCACGCTATACACTGTCCAGTCGTCGTCATTTTGCTGACGTAGTCTCCCCGAAATGTCGTTGGGAGTCACGTAGAAAATCGACTAATGAATGTGACTATCGTTATTTATTACACGGCTCTTCTCAATGCTGTTGAACGCTCCGTTCACTTGCATGGGCCTTCACGACGTGTTTAGTTCACCATCATGCAGCCTGTGTTCAGTAAAATAATTAGCGATCTGTTTTCGGCTAAGCTCATAAACAGATCTGCCTAAGCCCACGTTGAAATAATTCTGATGTTGAATGTTGATGGCGCAGTTGTTGAAATAAACAGATTGATTTCAGACAAATCATAAAAACATCTCACTGTGTCATTGTGATTACGACGTCCTGTCACCGGGAGGGTCAATATTATCTCTCGGGTCAACCTCGGGACGAAGAGAGTTTTGTGGGCACTGACTTAATTTTTCTCTTTAAGTTTTCAACACTTTCTGCGAACCCCAACGGGTTTGTGGACGGTGGAAAAGACTTAGTTGAAAAGGTAAATGGAAAAATGACTGAGCTTCGTTCAATTGGCTGTACCCGCTGCCTAATTTCAATATCCACCCGAAGCAATGTTTTTTTTAACAATTGATACCCGTACCCGCCCGATCATCGGGTGACCAGACGACCATTTTGAGTTGCGTGTTCCGCGTCCCGACAAAAGCCTGTCGGCACGCTAAAATGTCCAACCACTATGAAATGTCCCCTGTTGTCAAAAAAATGTTCATGCTTAGGAAGCAGAATTATTACCTAATTTTTCAGTTTATTTTGTTTTTTACACTTTTGAAGATTTTATTTAAAGTCCCATTTGTCTTGTTTCTTTTTTGTTGTTGTTGATCCGAAAATGATCCGACCCGTGACTCAAAACCCGTGACCCGATCCGAACCGTGAGAGTGTCCTCTCCACATGGGCAGCAGACAGGCAGAGAGTGTGATGGGGGGTGGTTGGAGTTTTCTGTGGGTTTATGTTGTTTATTGTGGCTTCAAACCGTGCCAGCTGTTGAGGTTGTTGAGCAGAAAGATGTTGTCAACGCAGATCTGTGGCGCGGGCTTGTAGTCTGTGATCGTCTGAATGCCCCGCCACAGGCTCATGACGTCTCTGCTGTCTTCTGAAGTGGCAGGTTATCTTTATTGTATAGTCCTGTTTTGCCTCCCTGATGCCACGGGACAGGTTGGCTCTCGCTGTTCTCAGGCCAGTTTCAACCCCGGCTCGGAAGGCGTTGTCTCTGGTACTCAGCAGCAGGTGGACATCCCATGGCTTCCGGTTAGCCTAAATGATGATGGTCTTTTTTTTCTTCTTTTGTGTGAGTCACATCATCGATGCACTTCCTGATGTTAGAAGTACCAGTGTCTGTGTACTCCTCAATGTCTGTGTGGTGGTTGTATGCGGCTGCCTGCTTAAACATTTCCCAGTATGTTGTTCTAAAACAGTCCTGAAGTGCAAAGGAGGCCCGCTCTGCCCACACACGTACTTGCTTTCGAACCGATTTGGTGACTTTCACTCTCTTGTCTGTATGCTTGCATTAGCATAATAGTGATGTGATCAGAGAGTCCGATGTGAGGGAGGGGGCAGGCCTTCTATGCTCCTCTTTTGGTAGTGTAGACAATATCCAAAATGTTAGCTCCTCTTGTTGGGAAATCAACATGCTGGTAGAGTTTTGGAAGGACAGCCTTCAGCATGATTAAAATCTCCAGCGAGGATGATAAATCCATCCGGGTTATTTACTGATGGCCTGATACAGTTCACAACGGGCCGCATTCCTGCATGCGTGTCACTGCTGGTGGGGGTTGGAGGGATGTATACCGCCACTAGCAAAATCGCAGTAACCTCCCTCGGCAGGTAGAAAAGACGGCATCTTATGATCATAAACCAGTGGTAAACAGTGTTTACATAGATACCACAGCCTCACCACACCACAAAATACTGAGAGAAATGCATTAATTGCACTGTTCCCCATCATTAAAGTGACGAATATCATAACTCAACATAATCCATTTTTAATTTTACATTACATAGGCCTATACTTTTCTGTTCACTGTCTGTTTTCTCCTCAATACTTTCTTTGAACTTCAATGTTGGCGAGACGTTTGGGTTCATAGTTTACATATCTATATCAATGCCTATGTGTAATATGAAAATATATGAGCAGTGTTGGGGAATAACGGAACACATGTAGGCCTACCGGCGTTACGTATTCAGAATAAAAATTATAGCTACCTGTATTCCGTTACAGTTATAATTTAAATAGTTGATATTTAGAATATAGTTACATTGTTGAAAACAATGGATTACTTGAAGATAGGCTACTTCTGTTTCAGCAGTTTATCCGTGCTTTCCCACCAACAGCATTTAGTGCGCACTAAACGAGTTTGGTCCCCTTGGTTCGGTACGTTTGCGTTGGTGTGAATGCAACCACCTAACTTCGATATGAACCAAATCAGCCGACGAGATCTCCCTGAACAGCTGGTCTCAGTTTGCTTCCAAACAAACCCCTTCGCTTGAGATGTGAAAGCGAACGCACCTCGGTCCGATCCAGTTCTACAGAGCATATGCCTCTTTGGACGTAACAGGCACCCGCTCAGCCGTGCGCATTTTGGGAGTTGTTGTTTGATTAGCAGTAGGCCTAACTCCCAAGACTAGCAGCAAATTGTCAGACCGTCTGGGAATTGGGCCAGACACCCACATAAAACGTATGCTGGAAAACAGAGATAAAATGCAGATGATTGAACGATCTCTCTCTCTCTCTCTCTCTCTCTCTCTCTCTCTCTCTCTCTCTCTCTCTCTCTCTTCTCTCTCTCTCTCTCTCTCTCTCTCTCTCTCTCTCTCTCTCTCTCTCTCTCTCTCTCTCTCTCTCTCTCTCTCTCTCTCTCTGCGATTTTATAGGCAACACCTATGCACTTAGCTCAGTGAAAATGTTAGATGTAATAGCAAATATATTTCGCATGAACATTGATGCCGCATTCCTACACTTATAAAATGCAATTCAATGTGGAAGTAATCCAAGTATTCAGAATACAATACTCAGATTGAGTGATGAAACGGAATACGTTACATATTTAATTTTTGGGCATGTATTCTGTGTTCTGTAACTGGATACATTTTAAAAGTGACCTTCCCAACACTGTATATGAGTGATATAAAGAGAACCGTTATCAAATAGATAGAGTGACAGCGTGGTTTATCTGGTGATCCGGGGTGAACAGTTTAGTCCTCACATTGTTGCCTTTTGCTTTCATTACCGCAGGGGACAAAATAGGGACATGTTTGTCTTGTGAACGATTCAGTTTGTTTTTAATGAATCGATTGGCTTGATTGTTATGATCGATATATATCTGGTTATGTAGCAGTAGCTAGATGCTAGTCATTTTAATATAATAAGTTGTATTGTTATACCCCTTTGTGCATCTACAAAAAGGACGAGAGTGACGAGACAAAGATGGTCACTAGAGGTGTCCTTTTCTGATCATTGCTGTATTCGTGGCCGTCTTCCTGTTGGGGCCTCACCTCTTGATGCAGTTTCATCGTAGTAGACTGAGGGCCCAGGACTTCCAGTACCCCCTTCATAACCCTTTGAATGTACAAGGAATGAGAGAAGATCAGGAAATCAGACAACAAGGTACATGTTTCCAATGAGGCTCCAAACAGTAACATGTGGCATTAGGGGTACTGGTTACCTAGTCACCTATCAGGTTAGAAAAAGGTTTGGTACATTTCTTATCATAATCGCTCTCTCCTCCTCAATCTAACAATCATCAAGATTCATTTTAGACATTGATTACCTGTGAGAGCATAGCCTATAACTATATTATATTATTGTTGGGGAATGTGGTAGTAGCAAATCTACTTGGGCCTCCAATTCAGCTTCATGTTCTGTATCAGGGTTCAAGACGGTTCTTCCTCTAGTGGCAGCAAATTACACGCTTCTTAAAGAAATATTGGTCAATGCAGGCTGTGGAAAGTTCATTTTAAGCACTATTTTATCTTCTAATATAAACTAAATACTTTAAGCATCTACATTCACATATTTAAGGCGTGGATTATACAGTTTTTGTATATGTCTGCAATGAATGTTTAGTTCAAGTGGAGGCCGTACGTAGATGTTGTTGTAAACCCTTGAGCAAGCATTTCCTCCCGGCCTCCGAGAGGTCGCTCCTAGCTCAAGTACCTCCTGGTGATTTGATGTATTTATTTGCGGGCCTATACATTTATTTCTAGTAGTTCACCTTTGGTCCAATTCTTCCGATGAGGCCTGGAAGTCCCATGTCTCCACTAGGACCCTGAAAGACATAAACCAAAATACAAAATCATCAAAAGCATAAGTAGTTTCATTTTTTTTTTCTATAGAATTTGACATCAAATTAAATGAATTAAGGATGCAATGTGTAGAATTGAGACAGAAATGGAACATAATAAGTATGTTATATTAGTGTATAATCCCATGAAAATAATATTCATTGTGTTTTCGGCCACCAAAATGTGTTCTACAGAGTGCGCCATGTTGCAATGCCATGTTCCTACAGCAGCCCAGAATGAACCAATGGCTCTAGAGATTACATGTTAATCCTATTTAACTATAAGCAATGATATATAGTTTGACAGACTACATATACATACACCATATAAATCGTCAAGGAAACTCAAAAGTGAGGGGGTTATTGAGTTGGTTGCAATCTGCAACTTTACCACTAAATGCCACTAATTCAGGCAAACTCAACCTGAATTCAGAAGCTTTTAATGTAATGAAAAGTATACCTGAAATCCTGTTAACCCGTCTCTTCCAGGAAATCCAGGAACACCCTGTGTGATAACAAATGTTGAGATATGTAAGTCATCTATATGTCTGGACATTTTGTTTTCAATACAACCATGGTCACCTACCCGTGGTCCAGGCAAACCAGGGATTCCTTTCTCTCCTTTAATTCCCTCATGGCTTCCCACAACATCACCCTGTGTGGATACATGGGTACACCTTAGCTTGTGAATCCTTAATGATTAATACTCAGCGATTCCATGAATGTGTTACCTGTGCAGCGCTGCATGAAATTGGGTAAATTATTAGCGTTAGCAGCTTGGATGCTCTTTTACTCCTTTATTGAACTTTGGAAAATGAAATATTTAATACAAACCTCATGAATGGCTTCACACAAAAACAAAGAAACTCACACTGACACCTTTAGGTCCACACAGACCTGCAGGACCGGGGTCACCCTGTGAATAGAATTCACACACACACACACACACACACACACACACACACACACACACACACACACACACACACACACACACACACACACACACACACACACACACACACACACACACACACACACACACACACACACACGACTTGACTTGGTTCATTCTGGGTCTTAAATATTAAAATGAGCGGTATCATCAATGAAATATTGCTGGGGAAACAGGCATCAGAACAATGTTAACATTATAGAAGGCTTGAACAGCTTTTGGTGGGGTTCTTTAAGATTGTTGTGGTTCTTTACCTTGTAGCCTTTGGGAGGGAGGTATTCAGGGGGGTATGTATCAACCTCTTCAGGTCCGGGTTTCCCCTCTGGGCCCGGGTCCCCCTGAGCAGAGGGAAGAGCATGAACCACAGGGGTTATTTTTTCTTGTGCAAAGTACAGATAGCACTATATCTATAGATACCATCATAACACAACTCACATCATCTCCTTTATCTCCTGCCAGTGATCTCCCAGGGTCACCCTGTAAGAATAAATCCAAACAATATGTTTTGTTTATGTTTTGGTGTGTGGATGTGGCAAGTCAAGATGAGGGTGTACGTGCAGTTTTATATGGTATGGGTCTCAAGTCTCACCGCCAGCCCTCTAGGGCCCGGAGCTCCATCAGGGCCCTGAGGGTATTAGAACACAAAGACACACACACACACACACACACACACACACACACACACACACACACACACACACACACACACACACACACACACACACACACACACACACACACACATATAAAATGTATAATAAAGACAACAAACAGTATGTTGGTAAAGATAATGTATAGGCAGTTCCTCAAAACAATTGTGCGTAGATCACCTGAGGCCCAATCGGCCCTGGGCGTCCAGTCAGGCCTTTAGGCCCGATGCGCCCTGGTTCGCCCTGGCGAGACATCCACGAGATCAATCAACCAATATAGAAATCAATCAGTACAACAGTGACCTGAGTGTAGAAGCTTCACAACGGCAGCCACTTAGTTGCTGAATTGTGCGTTGTTGTTTTTGCAGCACTTTGTTATATATATATAACAGCTGCAGAATAATGAAATACCTACAGGTGCCCCAGGTACTCCAGGGGTTCCAGGAACTCCCTGTTAAACGACAGGAAGTCGTTGTTAGACAGACAGGAAATATGCATGGGGATAAGTCATGGATCACACTGGGTTGCCTGTTTTAACCTCGATGTATGTATGCTTCGATATATTTTTTTTACGAAAATGTGTTTTCCTTCACAGAAACAACGTACGGGTGTTGGAGGTGATTCATACAGAGGCTCTCCTTTGGCTCCTTTAAACCCTGGAAATCCCTGAAATGAATCAAAGAGTATTAGAGCGTTATCATCAGTAACTGGTACTAGCCAACCGCTCGGATTAATACACTTTTATGTAATCACACAGCCACGGAAATAATATTTCCTTAGAGACAAAGGCGACAGCAAATCGATGTTCAGTGCTACATCTACAAATATAAGGTGATAAAAGTTAGTGTTAAGGGCCCTAAATCAACGTCCACCGGTCATTTTCCTGACTCACCGGAATTCCAGGGTTGCCATGAAGGCCAGGACCCCCATGGAGTCCTGCTCTGCCCATCATCCCCTTGCAGCCGTCCTGCCCTGTCCTGCCAGGCTCGCCGGGCTCTCCGGTTAGGCCCTACAGGGTAATGGGACTGATTACCAGGAGCCACTACTTAGTCCTTTATTTAGTAGACCCTTTTTAGTAGACACTGGTTTAAAAAGGTCATAAAGGTCAAATTAAAAAACGCAGGTAGTTTAGACATCCTTCCTAGTAATGAGGTGCAATTTGGACATTGGAGTTCAAACCCTGAACCTTTTGTCTTGGAGTTAAATTTCCTAAAAGCTAGGCTACTTATGGTTCTGGTGTATAATTGGATAATGATTTGATATACTGGAGGAAGATATTTACACCAAATAGGACTTGAAAACCGAACTAAAAAAATAGTTTTACTTTTGCCACTAGAGGGCATACAAGATACATCTATTGAATGTATATTCCAAATGGATGTGAATGTAATTCTACAGTGAAAGGTTTAAACATTTGAATGACAATATCAACCAATGCAATAAAAATAGTACAAACATTACTGATCTTACTGTTGTAAACAATAAAACAAATCTCCTTCTTTATTTTACTTACTGGAATGCCGCCATTACCAAGGAAACCAGGAACGCCTGTCATGCCCTAAAAACATGAAGACTGTATTAACTGTACAATTCAAATTCTGTCAACTGCTGCAAATGTGCTTTATAAAAATGTATCATACCAGAGACAACGATGTGACAATCTTTATTCTTTTATCACTATCCCTTTTATATGGTTTGTCTGAAGTACATTTATAACCACTTTCCTTTCCCAGGTGTTTCATTCTTACTTCCAAATCCTTAACAATGTCTACCAAGCAGACTCACTCTGTCTCCGTCAGGCCCGTGCAGTCCTGGGGAGCCCTCGGTGCCCCTTTGGCCCGGTCCCCCCTGGGGCCCGGCGTGGCCCCTCAGTCCTACTGGCCCCTGCACGCCTTGATTCCCTGTTCTTCCTTGAACCCCCTGAACAGAGTATAGATTGGGTTAAGACAGTGGACATTCACTCGTGATTTAGGCATCGTCTTTGTGTTTGTGTTTTCCATAACTGTTATACTGGATTTATTTCACTTAAGCTAATATTGCTATAAACATTATTGCGAACAGTAGCATGTAATTTATTCTGGACATGCATTGTTCATTTTTTTTTTTTATCACTGTTGCACTTGAAATATAGAAATATTCAAACAAATCAAGATGAGTACAATTAATTAAATGTAATGTGAGTCTGGAAAGGTCATACCCGCGCACCCTTCACAGGGAGGCAGTGGCACACACTGCAGTTTCGCCCATCGCATGGAAGCTGCACCTCACCCTGTAGGAAGACAGAGGGAGACACATCATGCATGGTGAACCACAAGTGACCACAGGTACAACAGGGACAAGGATTACTTGAGGTCCATGTGTTATGAGATACAAGCGTCCACACAGGCAAACATGTACTTATTGGTGGAGAATATAGTTGAGAACATTTTGTGATTTGTGATCTAATGTGTGTGTGTGGTGTGTGCGTGTGTGTGTGTGTGTGTGTGTGTGTGTGTGTGTGTGTGTGTGTGTGTGTGTGTGTGTGTGTGTGTGTGTGTGTGTGTGTGTGTGTGTGTGTGTGTGTGTGTGTGTGTGTGTGCGTGCGTGCGTGCGTTGCGTGCGTGCGTGCGTGCGTGTCGTGGTGTGCGTGCGTGTGTGCGTGGTGCGTGTTGTGTGTGTGTGTGTGTGTGTGTGTGTGTGTGTGTGTGTGTGTGTGTGTGTGTGTGTGTGTGTGTGTGTGTGTGTGTGTTGTGTGTGTGTGTGTGGTGTGTGTGTGTGTGTGTGTGGTGTGTGTGTGTGTGTGTGTGTGTGTGTGTGTGTGTGTGTGTGTGTGTGTGTGTGGTTGTGGATGAATGGGAGTTGCCCACCCAGTGGCCTTGAAACACCCTCGAAACACATGATAGAGTATGTTAAACAAGTCACGGTTCTCACACATAGTGATGATGATAGTTGATAGTTACGGTCACCAAGGCCAACAGACGATAGTTACGTCTGTTGGCCGTTCCGTATTGTTTGTCAATTTTGCCCAGCTGCGTTATACAAGGGAAAATTGAAAGACAGTATTTAAGCACCACAGTGTATGTCTTACTAAAACACTTGAAAAGTAGTTTCGTAAATATTTGGATGTGTTTGGGTTGAAGCTGGGGTATCAAGGATCAGTAGAGCATCTGTTGCTGGCTCTTAAATCACTTACTCTCGACTTAAGTGTTTCCCTGCTTATTACATAAAGTAGCGATGAACTCTGAACGCTCTAACGAGGGATACAAATTCACTGTCAGCTGCTCTTCTCAGCATTGAACGCTAACTGATGGATGTGCTTGTGGATGTTAATAAATGATTCGGATAAAACATCTTGTGCCATTACACACATCTATTGCTCACAATGACTAAGGAATAGAACAGGTAAAGAAATATACAAGATTACATACCAATCATTGTAATTAATCGTTATCCATTATCAGGATTATTTTATTAAAATATTTGAAACTATTAACAGTGCCATGAGCCCAATTCAAATATCACATACAACTTATTCCACATAAATTATTAATAATTAGCAGTTTAATATAATATAAATATAATTCCCCAGACCCTGTTGAGTATAGTCACTTATAAAACTGCATAGCTATGACCCTCTTACCACCACCCGTTACACCAGAAACACACACTTATTTGTGCGTCTAATGCCAAATATGTTGTTGCTATGTCTTTGACCCATCGCTTCACTTTAATAGCGCACTAAGCTTCCAGTACATGCAAGGACGAGGAATGCGTGCTATGTTGCTTTCCTCCCCAAACAGCTGGAGACAGAATGCGTCTGATGATGAATAAAAGAGGAGGTGAGTTTGGAGAAACAGTGCAAACATCAGATGCATAATAAGTAAACGCTGTAACTCGGACGCAAAAAACAAAACTCACACACGCGTACGGTGCACTGAGAGCAGAACAGTCAGGTGCAGATTATGTCCAATATTGTTATGTTTGAATATAACTTCTTTAAATCCCAATCAACAAGCTCTGAAAAAGGATTTAAAAAAATCTCTTTCCAGTCTCTGTATGTTGCACGTCCTTGCAGTAAAAAAATAGTACTTAGCAATCTGTAGCATCAGACAGTGATATAATGTTTCTCTCCCTCTGACAAATACTTATTGTAAGTCGCTTTGGATAAAAGCGTCTGCTAAATGCCCAAAATGTAAATGGTAATGTTTGTTGCCAAATAACTGACATAAAACACGTTACACTGTGTGGATCCCTGGGAAGTGAGGTCCATAAACACGTCTGCAATAACTGCGGATTAGGCATCGCCAAATAGAAGAAAAATGATAATATTCAAGATTACCACTTTAAGTTAATACATCTTCCTTTCTGAACAGCCTGTGCAGGCAGTAATATTGTTTTGTGGAAAACATGTGGAACACTCTTCATCTGAAATGTATTTAACAATATAG
Organism: Melanogrammus aeglefinus; assembly: GCA_900291075.1. Lineage (NCBI taxonomy): Eukaryota > Metazoa > Chordata > Actinopteri > Gadiformes > Gadidae > Melanogrammus > Melanogrammus aeglefinus. The sequence continues at coordinate 65,209 of OLKM01001114.1, forward strand.
TGATTTTAAGATTCAAACCACTTACTGCATTGGCTGAATGTACAATGGAGACAATCACCCTAAAAGTAGGACAATAAAACAAGATTATTTCAAATACAATCAAAAATCAAGAAAATAATTAGGCCACTGCAATGCATATGCACCTAGACACAATATATATATATATACAGTGAAGAAAATAAGTATTTGAACACCCTGCTATTTTGCAAGTTCTCCCACTTAGAAATCATGGAGGGGTCTGAATTTTTCATGGTAGGTGCATGTTCACTGTGTGAGAGATAATCTAAAAAGAAAAATCCAGAAATCACAATCTATGATTTTTTTTAACAATTTATTCGTGTGATACAGCTGAAAATAAGTATTTGAACACCTGTCTATCAGCTAGAATTTTGACCCTCAAAGACCTGTTAGTCCGCCTTTAAAAGTCCTCCTCAACTCCACTGTATCAGATGCACCTGTGTGAGGTCGTTAACTGCATAAAGACACCTGTCCACCCCATACAATCAGTAAGACCCACACATTTAGCATGGCTAAGAGCAAAGAGCTGTCCAAAGACACCAGAGACAAAATTGTACAACTCCACAAGGCTGGAAAGGGCTACGGAGAAATTGCCAAGCAGCTTGGCGAAAAAAGGTCCACTGTTGGAGCAATCATTAGAAAATGGAAGAAGCTAAACATGACGGTCAATCTCAATCGGAGTGGAGCCCCATGCAAGATATCACCTCGTGGGGTCTCAATAATGCTAAGAAAGGTGAGGAATCAGCCCAGAACTACACGGTAAGGACTTGGGTCAATGACCTGAAAAGAGCTGGGGACCACCGTTTCCATGGTCACTGTTGGGTAATACACTAAGACGTCATGGTTTGAAATCATGCATGGCACGGAAGGTTCCCCTGCTTAAACCAGCACATGTTAAGGCCTGTCTTAAGTTTGCAAATGACCATTTGGATGATCCAGAGGAGTCATAGGAGAAAGTTTTGTGGTCAGATGAGACTAAAATGGACCTTTTTTGGTCAATAATTCCGACTAAGCGTGTTTGGAGGAAAAAGAATGATGCGTACCATCCCAAGAACACCATCCCTACTGTGAAGCATGGGGGTGGTAGCATCATGCTTTGGGGGTGTTTTTCTGCTCATGGGACAGGACGACAGTACTGTATTAAGGAGAGGATGACTGCAGTATTGTGAGATTTCGGGCAACAACTTCTTTCCCTCAGTCAGATCATTGAAGATGAGTCGTGGCTGGATCTTCCAACATGACAATGACCCAAAGCACACAGCCAGGAAAACCAAGGAGTGGCTTCGTAAGAAGCATATCAAGGTTCTGGAGTGGCCTAGCCAGTCTCCAGACCTAAATCCAATTGAAAATCTTTGGAAGGAACTGAAACTCCGTGTTTCTCAGCGACAGCCCAGAAACCTGACTGATCTAGAGAAGATCTGTGTGGAGGAGTGGGCCAAAATCCCTCTGTAATAACCTCTGTAATTGCTAACAAAGGCTACTCTACCAAATATTAATGTTGGTGTTCAAATACTTATTTTCAACTGTATCGCACGAATAAATTGTTAAAAAATCATAGATTGTGATTTCTGGATTTTTCTTTTTAGATTATCTCTCACACGGTGGACATGCACCTACCATGAAAATTTCAGACCCATCCATGATTTCTAAGTGGGAGAACTTGCGAAATAGCAGGGTGTTCAAATTCTTATTTTCTTCACTGTATATGATCACTTTGCATTATTGAAATAATAAGCATGATCGCAATCCGTTTTAAAAGACGTAAACTAATGATTTCTTACATTTAAATGTCACTACAACTGAATTTTCATCCTTCGTTATTAATATTACATGTCATCGAATGGAAAATGCCTTTAAGCCTTGATCCTTCAAGTTCCTCCATCCTATGATATATTTTCTTGTTTCCGTGCATGTGTTTACGCGTCACCTTGTTAACCTTGTTGGTACATTTGTTTAGCCATGTAACATACAGTAAATGCATTCAGTGCTGATGTGGCTAATGTGTTTACTAGCAAGGTAAACATGCCAGACATTGATTAATCACGCTCCAGAATGGGAAAGAGGCAACCGTTTTCCTCTAAATAAATGATTGACCAAGTTTCATCGTTTTATTTTAGATTTCTTTGTAGATTTGAGGACATCCTCATCCTAAATGTAAAGAAATGCCATAAACCAATATTATCAGATTATTGTATTGCAGTGGGTGACACAGCAGTAATTAAATATGCCTCTCTTAATATAGGAAATGCCAAATATATATTGCTGCGTGTTACGTCCAACTGCTAAACACTAAATAGGCCTACAGACTTACCACAGGGTGCAGAGAGCAACACATTTGCATAGGTATTTCATTGGTCCTCTTCACAGGTAATGTCCTTACTCAATACCGCCCCCTGTGGTCTGAAAAGCATAATAGTTCACTTTTCTTTACACAAGTCGATCTTTCAGCCAAAGACTTCAGAAACAAACAATACGCATATATTTTATATATTTGGTAGGGATAATATCGCTCACATGGATACATTCAATATATTAATTGTTTCCCACCCATTGGCTATTGGTGTAAATAACCCTTAATCTTCCCTCTCCAATCATTGTGATCAGATACTGCAACATTATGCTAATTTCAACAACAAAATACCATTTTATCAGCATGATTGACTCACCTTGTGCGTACTTCAGAATAACGAGGCAGTCTCCATGCGTCTTTTAACACACGTTCCCCGCTCTTCACTTAGCTGTTAGCCGGTAATAACACTTTCCCTCCCGTTTGCGACCACGGTGAAGGGTGAGACTGATAAGGAGGGAACGCCTTCCCGTTCATAGTGTAGGCCTACAAAAAAAAAAATCCGATGCACTTGCATAATCTGTCAGGCACACAGTTCTAATGGCGTGTTAGTTTGTTATTTGCATTAAGTGTCTGCGTCAGTGAGAAGTGCAGCCAGACCATCGACGCGCACCTGTTTTCTGTGCGCCGTCCCGGGTGAGTGTGTGCACTGTGCAGAAGTAAGGGGGTCCTGTTGAGTCACCCTCAGATGAAGCTGTAACCGGGGCGCAGTCATGAAGCTCGGGTGGACGCTGGCCGGGGTCCTTTTTGTTGCGACTCTGATGTGCACGGAGTCCAAAGATGTAAGCATTTTTATGTATTAATTTCAGGCTACTGTTAAAATAGTGCTAAATTGTTTAACATTACCATTTGAATAGGTATAGGTACACAAATATCACAACAATAACAATAGCAGTGAAACGTGTCGCACTAACTTTCTGTTAACATGTTTATGTAGGCTATGTAATGTAAAAGGCAACATGTCATGTTTCTATGTAGGCCTAGCCTATTCAGGGGGATTCATTACAGAACGCCTAAACTAAAGTAGAATATAGACCTAATGTTATAATTCATTAACACAGTAGGCTACATCAACAAAAAACATGATCATATACAGAATATAATAGTAGTAGGCCTATATATAATATATTATATATACTGTATGCCTGATGCCTATTGGTGTTTATATAAAAATCTGTTAAACTGATGTATAATATAATTAGAAAATCATCATTCATGTATAGATCTGCAATTTTAATTGATCATTTGTATTGAATCTATACAAAGCAATACAATACAACTTTATTAATCCTACTAGGGGCAATTCGTTTGAGCAGCTTGTTGTACATGCAGTAAAATACAAAAAACAAATACACATAAACAACTACGGAGCATTTAGTAGTCAAATTGCAAAGGGCAAGTAAAGCGTAGCAATGCCCTCATGGCAACACAGAGAATTCACTTGTAAGAACATGTCCTGAAGAAGCCAAAATACCCTCCTGATTTATTTTTGATTTGCTGATTGCAAAAATAATTGTAGTCGCTGCTATCCACATTCCCACATACATTCTTTGCACTGCTGGCCTTACATCTAGATTATAGAGCTTGATGCATCGGGATAGTATTTGTGTTATTCCATCAGGGGAGCTGTTTAGTCTATGAGGAGGCGCATGCAGTAAGAAAAATATTTATAGAAGCACTTCCTGGAGAAAGTACTATCAATAATGGACGTGTAGAGTGATGGGGCTAGTTTTAGTTGAATTAAGGAATCACACTGAAAAGCCTTTAGCTGTCTTTGAAAAGTTGTATTTCTTTGTTTGATTATTGTAATTATTGGTTAATTTGTTATAGACTGAGTGGAATATTGGCATGCAATGGACAAAAGTATTTGTAGTAATTTCAACTGACTATATAATTAACTTAGCAAACAAAGCTCCACGGCAATAGCAACTGACAGATATTGAATTAGCACAAGAAGATCCTGCCCCTGAAAACTGTTATTGGTCTTCTCTATCTGAAACACTGTATATACAATACCCTCTAATGGAAATATAAGGTACTGCAGAACATGTCATTTGATTTATCTTCACTTATTTCAGCTCTCTCGTTAATGTATAACGATTTGCCATAATTAGTTACTTGCCTTAACATGTTTTCAGATCAAATTAAAGTACTGGTAAATCTCCCAAAAAATACCTCAAATGAACTCTAGTTATGTATGGTACTGATTAACCTCATAGAAATAGCTTGTAGACAAGCTCAAATACGGGTGAAATGTTTCACTATATTTTGCTGCATGTTTGATTCAACCAATCATGTTGTCGGAAGTGTGGGGATCTGTAAGCACGTAATTGGCATGAACAAACTTGGCCCACAGTAGTAAACTGTAACGAAGTGCCGGTAGAGGTTTCAAATCAACATGGTGTAGACACCTGCTGAAGCTTCATCCAATCGCGCAAATTAGTTTCTTGGGTAGAATATTGTCGTAGCGAAACAGGTAACCCAGCGTAACTCAGCTAAAATTGTTGATACAAATGCATGTCACCTTTATCACCTGCTATATCAACCACACATTCTTTGCTATATGATCTATGTATGATTAAGTATCTGATGTGTTTTATAGTGCCGTGGAAGTCCATGTAAAGGCAGCAAGGTACGTTGGCCCATTCTTAACCACAGACATTCTATGATGTCTGTGGTTATACCACTTATAATACCACTGGTGGTATTATAACCACCACGAGTGAATGTGATACCCTTTTTTTCCCCATAACTAGAACATATAACACTGTTTATAATCATGGTATACAGTTATGCGAGGTTCATTGCCTAGTAGACCACATTAGTCTAGAAGTAAGCAGTGCTATAGCAATAGATTTAACATAAATACAATTAATTTGGTGGTATCTATATTATGTGAACAATTCAAGGTCAATCACAGGAGCAGAATTACCAATGTGATTGATATTGGTATCTCCCCATTCTCTTGCTAACTTGTTAAATTATTGTTATGATATTATTGAACCTCTCGTTCACCTGTTTACCCCCCCATAGGGAGAGAGGGGTTACCAAGGAGAAAAAGGAGCGGGTGGACAAGAGGGCCACAGGGGTTCAGAGGGTCACTCTGGACCCCTGGGGCCAAAGGTAGAGTTTTTTTTGGAGTCATTTGGTTAACTCAGCACAGATTCCCATCCGCATCTTCACTTATTTCAGCCCTCTCATTATTGTATACTGATTTGCCTTAGTTAGTAAACCTGTTTTCTGGTCAAATTTTCCACAAACAGGTTTTTTTTTTTTCTTTCTGTGAAGTTGTGACCTTAAATCCAGGGGTGAAGGTCTACCTTTTATTCAGCAGCCAAGAACTTGAGCTCCATACAGATTATACATTAAAGGCATAAGTGATTTATTAACTGTACCAAAATAAGAACATAAAAAAACAAAACACAGTCTGCTAATAAACAGTTTCCAGACTGAGAGGCATGTGGGAACTGGTCTCTCCTGCTATGGTTGTCTTCTACTCCAGCTGTCAGCCGATAGACCGATTAACAGAACCACACTCACAACCATAGTTGTAACAGCAACTGATTCAGATTATTTTTTTAATTAAATGCTCATTACAATGATCTAACGTACACAATATCTTTGTTTATTCCACCTTTGTCACTGGGGACATATTTACAGTAACTGCAAATCATGCCGAAAAGTGAGCCCATGTTAATTTCACTCCCATTTGACTTGAATTTAGCCTAAAGATTATCATCAGCCATAAGACGCAGGTTCTATGCCTACTACAAATGAACAATTTCTTCAAATCAGCAGCTGCAAATGCCATCGCTTCAATCCTGCATTTACATTTCTTGTCTCTTCACTTCATCCTTTCTTCAAAATCTGAATTTGGTTGGCCAAATATTTTCTCTATTATTGTATGCATTTCTCATTCCAACGGCTTGTGTCTGTACGTCAGGACGTAGAGATAATCAGTGGTATTTCTTCCACAGGGGAACACCGGCCGTGATGGACCTACGGGACCGAAGGGCAGTCGGGTCTGAGCCAGCCTCACATCGTATATCACATACATACATAATATATTCCCATGACTGTATTGTTGTGTGAATGGTTGTGTAGTTGTTTGTTGTCCTGCTATGTCCGTTTCTTAACGGTGAGCCATCCAGGCCTGTAGTAGTACTACTACTATATAGGAGGGTCGGCTTAGCTCAGGAGGTAGAGCAGTTGCCTTGTAATCTAAAGGTTGCTAGTTCGACCCAGCTCCTCCTAGCTGAGTGTTGATGTGTCCCTGAGCAAGACACTTAACCCTAATTGCTCCTGATGAGCTTACTGTCGCCTTGCATGGTTGACTCTGCCGTCAGTGTGTCAATGTGTGCATTAAATGATGTAAGTTGCTTTGGATGAAAGCGTCTGCTAAATGCCCTAAATGTTAATGTAAATGTATTGAACGTGCTGTGGGGCTACAACACTGTGGTCTTCATTGTGTGTCCAGGGTGAACAGGGGAAAGACGGCTTCCATGGTAATCCGGGTTTACCGGTAAGATTTCAATCTACCTGTACTTTTTTGAATGAAAATCGGTCAAAAGTGTTGACTTCTACATACAGAACCGGTGTATTCTGTCACATATTTCTATATACTTAGTATTTAAAAAGGTGGTCCTAACCATTAAATATAACATATGTGTGTTCTTGTTTTTCATAAGGGGATCCCAGGTTTGCAAGGACCGATAGGATTGCCTGGAGCCTCTGGGTGCAACGGAACAGATGTAATCTTATATATCCTACAGTATTTACACTCAGCAAGCACTGTGTGAGACTTTAGCTTGATTGCATGATGGCCACACAGGTTACAATAAGAGCTAAATCCATTTGTCACTTAGCAAGCACTACAGGTTTAAAATAACCACTTAAGATTCACCTGACCAAAGGGCCAGTGTTCATTATTTTTATAAAGCCTTATCAAGTTAATCGCTTTACATTATATTTATTTGTATTTATTTATTCTATGTATTTGTTTCTTTACTATATTTAATTTGAACATTTTCCTATTATTATATATACGTGTGTGTGTGTATATATAGATACATTCTTTTTTAACTGTTGTTTCAGGGTGAAGATGGAAGCGCTGGTTTACCCGGCCGCCATGGTCCTGAAGGCCCAAGAGTAAGACCCTCATTTGAAACGGCGTGCACACACACTATAAGCACCATGGTGGCCTCTGAATGTATGGACGTTGTGGAAGAGTCTCTAAAGCCTGTTGTTTCTTTTTCAGGGTTTACAAGGACTGCAAGGACCCAAGGTACAAAAGAGAAATTTGATGTTTTATCACAACATTGAGATAAAACCGTAGAGCGTGAGACTGAACGCAGGTGCAACTCTGCATCACTGCCTTCTCTCTGGGTAATCAACCCCCTTATGGTTGCCGTGGGAGCCACCAACAATGTTTGGAATGTTTTTATCAGCTCACTCCTCCTAGACAGACCGTAGCTGGAACCTCACCCGTTCCCATCGTGATGGCTACACCCAACTTGGTGTAATTAAATAAAAACAATTGTGTTTACACTCCAGGACCTGCTCCCATGAGGCAATAACTATGAGTACTCAGTGTTTTAAACATCTGTGTTTGTGCTTTGTTCTTCCCTCAGGGAGAATCCATGCCATGGCACCATTTGGAAGGACCACCAGGGATTCGCGGATCGCCTGGATTGCCGGTATAAAATTTTGATCAACATATCACACTGTTATTCATGACATGATTGGTGTGTGAGGCCACAGCGATTGTCTCCCACAGAAAAGGCTGAGCTAACTATGTTTTCCAGGGAAAAGACGGGCTTCCTGGGGAGTATGGGAGGCCAGGGGACGGCGGGCCCTTTGGCCCTACTGTAAGGCATCTCTTATTGGCACAGAGCACCCACTATGTCATTTATCTCTCGCTCACTTATACATGTTGATGTATATATATAATCTGTTTACCAACCTGTTGTTCTGAAACAGGGCCTTCCAGGCAGATCTGGGACCCCAGGGTCCAAGGTAAAGATACAAGGGTCACGAGTGTCTGTCTGTCTGTCTGTCTGTCTGTCTGTCTGTCTGTCTGTCTGTCTGTCTGTCTGTCTGTCTGTCTGTCTGTCTGTCTGTCTGTCTGTCTGTCTGTCTGTCTGTCTGTCTGTCTGTCTGTCTGTCTGCCTGCCTGCCTGCCTGCCTGCCCAATATCATTTACATTGAAGATTGGATTGTGCTGACTGCTTTGGCCATCTCAGTCAATAATATGAAGGAGAAGCGGTCGCTTAAAACAAACTTGGAAATTGCTAGGCCAGGTAAAGTTAAGGTGTTGGCAAGATCAGCAAAACTAAATGGGCCAAATGTCAGGTAAAAACGGTACAACTATTTAATCTCCAAAGTTGCTAACTTGCATTATATTCTCTCTGCATTGTAAGATGATTGGGACACATGTGTCCCCAAATTAGCATACATGTGGTCAGCACTAAATGGCAGAGTCAAATGGAAGCAGAATCCCTTGTGTTGTATGTGTTGTATGGTGAATATTTACCGCGTTTAGAGAGTCAAATATTTGTCACAAAGACTCCCACACAAGACAAAGCACAGTAGGGCTGTCAAAACAAAGGCAAGCCTATAAAAAACACACACAAAAGCACATTTATCGAGACACACAACAAGGTTATTATGGTTAACATTTTTGTTCAGTGAAATAAGATAGAAACAAAGGTTTAGATAACTAGCTGTACTGGGCTTTTACAAAATCAACTAATAGAAACTGCAATTATCGAGAAAGTATTTCACTTTAGTCATTGTCTATTTATTTCATACCTTAGCCTAGTGCCTGTCACACAGGTTACTCAAGTTGGTCAGTGCCCATGTGCCAAGTAGCCTGCAGCTCACAAACACACACACACAGCATGCACAAACACAAACACATACACTGCACGCATGCACGCACGCACATACACACCACATACGCACACACACTCGCACAAACACACACGAGCGCGCTGACGCAGAGGTTTCAAGACAAAGGCAGCGCAGGACACTGCATAGACACACACCACACACAAATGCACACACGCACGCACACACACACGAGTGTGTTGAAAGACAATGGCAAGATCGATCCTGCATCCCGCAATGTCTTGCGATATTGGTATCCCCCCCTCCCGTCTGTTTTAACGGCGTCGCCATCGACAAACTCTCCCCGATAATGCGTTCTGTCAATAGACTGTAGAAATTGTGCTAAAGAAGTGAAGAGAAAATTTTCATTCATTTTGTCAGATAAAAAACGTTAAATTCAAACATCTCGCAGACCGGCATATCAACACACAAGTCACGTGATCTTAAGGAGACAGCATCCCTAGAACACAGAACGAAACATGTCAATAACACAGTAGGCCTATGGGGAATTATGTCTATCGAGTCCACCACAAGACTACACTTTGTTGCTCAAATGTAAAATTACTCTCCTCCTTGAGCCTCCCGAAATACCCCCCTCCCCCCTGCAGACTGTTTTAGTTGATTTATTTTTCTTATGTTTTCTGTGTATGCTATGTGTGCTTCTAGGCTCCTGCTGCCTGTCTTGGCAAAGACACTTGAGATGTTTAATCTCAATGATGAATATTATTTTTAACAAACCAATAGTAGTTGCCATGCATTTAAAAATGTCAATGCACTTTTCAGCCCTAAATAGGAGTGAAAGAAAAATTATTAAAAATCAATTTAATAATTGATTTGAATGCATAGTATACTACACTTTCCATTGAACAATTACATAAAATGACTCATTTATAATGTATCAAATACTCACACACTGCACTCACTACACTGTCAGACACACGTGTAAGTCCTGATATTCTCCTGATGGGCCGTATGTGTGAACTACATATCCTGACAATTGTGCCCTGAAAATGTAATTGACCTTATATGTGAATAGAAAGTCGGTATTTCTCACACCACTTTAGTGGGTGTGTTGATAACGCCTCTGCATGTCATTGAGTAGCCCCTAAATGATAATCAGCCTGTTGCCTTTGGTTCGCTAAATGGTTAAAAAAAAATCAGTTTGAGCGATTTGTGGTGAACGCTAAAATATAGGTCTTCATAACCCTAAAAGTACACATCATACAATAAATTACAATAAATGAGTTCACAGCTGCATGTGAATAGAAAAGTATTTTTTTTTGTTCTTATTACTGCCAACAGTCAGCTGAACATTATCCCGTCCTTCCATTCCCTGTTTTCTCAGTTAAACACAGAAATCAACTACATTTGTCCAAGTGACAGTTGTGAAATTAAGTGAAAAAATAGGCTCCCTTTCTCCGGTAACACAGTCGTTTGCGATGCCTTTCTTCTTCGTCGTTCCTTCTATTTGTCTCTTACTCATGCTCCAATATTTCATCGATCGATGCTTCGGATTTTGTGGATGCAACAGAATATATGATGGTATAGTGACTACATTATGGGTTTGTGTTCCCCTCTTACTGATCTATTGGGAGGGAACTGGCTATGAGTCACGGGGTCTAGGGGGACTGTTTATGCGGTTGCACGAGTTGTTCTAGCCATGCGCTGTGAACGATTGTTCTGCTCTGTCTTTTGGATTAAAACGGTTATTATTACGTTGCGTACGTCCTCCTTTTCCTTCGGCACTTCACTGGTGACCCCGATGTTCGTTTTTGTTATTTATTAGTTTACTAAAACTGCACGAGCGAGCACTGCTATTCTGCAACATGTTCGCCCGAGGAAGACGTTCACAGCTAGCAGACATCACCGTCTCCTGTCAGGGTGACGCAGGTTATGCGCACCCCCATTCTTAAGCTGCCAGAGTTCTGGGACTCAACGCCTGCTGCATGGTTTGCTATAGTGGAGGCACATTTCAACAAAAGCAACGTTACCGACGACGACGACCGGTACAACCATGCTGTGGCTATGTTCGGCAGCTCTTTCTGTCCGCCCCCCCGACGACAAACAAATATGAGCGCCTCAAGGCCCTGCTCCTGAAGACATTTGAGCTGTCCACCGCAGAGAGGGTGTGCCGCTTATTTGACATGTCGGACTTGGGAGACGAGAGACCCTCTGCACGTATGGAGAGGATGCTAAACCTGCTCGGTACAGAAGACCCCATGATCCTCTTCACGGAGCTGTTTATGTGCACACTGTCAGCTCAGGTCAGGATGGCGCTGGCTAACACCACCATCGTTGGACCCGCGCCCTGACCAGGGAGGCGGACCGGTTCATCTTGGCCATGCCTCAAAGGTCCCCGACCTGCTTGCTCCCGCGGCTGCCCCACCACTGGACTGTCGCGGGAGAGCGAAGGACGACGCCAGACCCTCTGGCCAGCAGGGTAACGCTGCGGGCCATTGTTTCTACCACGGCACTTTTGGCGCCAAGGCCAAACGGTGCCGCTTGCCCTGCTCCTTTGGAACGACGGGAAACGGCAGGCCCGGCGCTCAGTAGTAGCCCTTAGCGCTGATGTCACCAACAGGGTGCTCTTCATACAAGACAGCATCTCCGGTCGCAGATTCCTCTGTGACACAGGTGCCAGTGGAGCATCATTCCGTCAGGGGGATCGGAGGTGGCAAAGGGGGAGCACTGTCCGCAGTTGGTGGGTGCGGATGGCACGCCTATCCGTTCCTATGGCAGTAGAGCAGTGGGCGTGTGCTTTGGAGGACGCTTTACCTGGGATTTTGTTGTCGCAGCTGCCACATTTCCCCTCCTGGGCGCTGATTTTCTGTGCGGCCATAACCTGTTAGTGGACGTGGGGAACAGGCGCCTGGTCAACTCACAGACTTTCGCTTCCTTCGCCTGTACGCAGCGGGAGGCGGTCTACAGCGGGTTCTTCAACACGCTCGCCGACAGCGACCAGTACCTTCGGCTGCTCGCCGAATTCCCTGACCTCACTAAGCCCACCTTCTCTGCGCCCACGGTGAAGCACGGAGTGGAGCACCACATCGAGACCAATGGGCCTGCCCTCCACGCCAGGGCCAGGCGCCTCAACCCAGAGAAGCTGTCCATTGCCAGGGCAGAGTTCACGCACATGGAGCAGGTGGGCATTGTTCGACGCTCGAACAGCCCCTGGGCATCTTCTCTGCACATCGTCCCTAAGCCAGACGGTGGGTGGCGCCCATGTGGGGACTGCCGCCGCCTCAATGACGCGTCCAATAGGGATGGGAAATCGTCCCTATTTTCAGATCATCCGATCGTAGTCACTGGCGATCGCTGATAGGCGATCCGATCGGCTGAGACGGCGGGCGCAGTTACGTCAGCTTAAAAAAAAAAAAAAAAAAAAAAAAAGAAACTCGCCTGGCGCTAACATGGCCGAAAGTATTTTGGTGCCAAAAAAGAACGCAAAATCGGCTATTTGGCCACATTTTAAGTTTTACCCGGATGTCAACGGTGAGCCTAAAGACCTAACGCAACCGATGACAAAACCTGTGAGGAGCATTTCATTTACGCAGGCTGATCTCTCGATTTAAATGTGCCGTGTAAAAGTAAAAGTTACTTGTTGTTCAAATGTACGCGTGAATTATTATATTTTGTGATTAAAAAGAAAGATAATATAGCACACCACTTGTGGCGCACAGAGAAAAGTGTTTGGTAAGCAAGCAAGAATATGAAGAACAGAGGAGACGTGAAAAAGAGAGCTTGCGTCCGTGGCGCGGACCTCCGAAAAAAAGTGAGAAGGAAAAAAAGACGCAACAGGGTTGTAATTATGGGTTTAATATTCAGTCCTCAGTTGCACCGATCAAAGGGCTCTGTATGCAGACGTGTTGCTCCACCAGAAACATTTTCAAGTACACAGTAGGGCGCAGGTTGTAGAGATTATTTCTTTAACATTGAATGGCAGTAAATTATTAAAAGATCGCCATTTGAAAAAAAAATCACGATCCTCCCTTCGATCGCTGATAGACGATCCGATCGAAAATCACTCCATCCCTAGCGTCCAAGCCTAACCGCCACTCATTGCCGCATATCCAGGACTTTTCAGCACACCTGGCGGGCAAACGCTTCTTCTCCAAGTTGGACCTGGTACGGGGGTACCATCAGGTGCCAGTGCACCAAGAGGACATCCCTAAGACAGCCGTCGTTACCCCCTTCGGTCTCTTCGAGTTTCTGCGGATGCCCTTCGGCCTGAGGAACGCGGCGCAGACCTTCCAACGCCTCATGCACTCGGTGCTCCAGGACCTCCCCTTCCTCTTCATCTACTTGGATGACATCCTCATCGCGAGCACCACGGGAGAGGAGCACCTGTCCCACCTCCGGACCTTATTCAAGCGGCTCAGCCAACATGGGCTGATTGTCAATCCGGCGAAGTGTGAGTTCGGACGGGACACCCTTGACTTTCTCGGGCATCAGGTCTCCGCAGAGGGTGTGACCGGCCTACCCTCGAAGGTGGAAGCTGTTGCAGCCTTCCCACTCCCCTGCACAGTCAGCGAGGCCAAGGGGTTCATCAGGATGGTGGCTTTGTACTATCGCTTCCTCCGCCACATAGCTCACATGCTCACAGGCGGCCCTGGCCTGTGCGGCCATGTTGGCCCACCCCTCACCCTCTGCGTCCACTGCTCTCACCACGGACGCATCAGACTTTGCCGTGGGGGCGGTGTACGAGCAGTGGGTTGGGGATGCCTGGCATTCACTCGCCATCTTCAGCCGCCAGCTGTCTCCCGGAGAGCGCAAGTACAGCACCTTCGACAGGGAGTTCCTCAGGTGGTGGCTCGTGGTCAGACACTTGCGTTTTTTGCTGGAAGGCCGTGAGTTTACGGCCTACGTGGACCACAAGCCGCTCACACAAGCCATGTCCAAAACCACGGAGCCTTGGTCCGACCGCCAGCAGCGCCAACTCTCCTACATCTCCGAGTTCACCACAGACATCCAGCACGTGGCTGGGAAGTTCAACGTGGTCGCGGATTGTCTCTCAAGGGTGGTGGGGGCGGTCCAGCTGAACTTGGACTACTCCCGCATGGCTGTGGATAAGGCCGCTGACCATTCCGTCCAAGCTCTAAAGTCATCGAACACGGGGCTGCGCCTGGAGGAAGTGCTCTTCAGTGACACAAGCTCCTGTGCGACGTTTCCCCGGGTCAGCCAAGGCCTGTATTCCCCGCCAACTGGACAAGCCCCCTCTTCGAGGCGGTACACATCTTATCTCACCCAGATAGGAAACTGTCCTCACGGCTGGTGTTAGAGAAGTTTGTCTGGCACGGGCTGAAGAGGGATGTGCCGGAGGCAGTCCCGCTCTCAACGACTGCCCCCGACCTGGCCTGCACGTTCATCGCGGTGTGGATCTCCCGCTACGGCACTCCTGCTGACCTCTCCTCTGACCGTGGCCCGCAGTTTACTTCGGAGCTGTGGGCGGCGGTGGCGGAGAATCTGGGGGTCAAGCTCCACCGCACTACCGCCTACAGGCCAGCCTCACGGACAGCAACTGGCTCGACAAACTGCCGTGGGTCATGCTGGGGCTCTGGACAGCACCCAAGGAGGACCTCCAGTCATCGTCGGCCGAGCTGGTGTTCGGACAGCCACTGCGGGCCCCTGACTTCATCCCCAAGTCCTGGTCCGCCTCCACTCAGTGCGCTTCCCTGCTGGATGGCGCCAGGACCTTCGCCCCGGTCCCGACCACGCGGCATGGCGTCCCTGCTTCGCGGGTGCCCCCGGAGCTGCAGTCTGCGGGTTATGTTTTCATCCGCCACGACGGCCACAGGGCTCCGCTACGACCTCCCTATGACGGACCCTTTCCTTGTCATCGAGGCAGGAGCCAAGAACTTCATGGTTGACATTGGGGATAAGCCTGAGTGTGTGTCTGTTGATCGCCTCAAACCAGCCCACTTGGACCATGAACTGCCCCCGGACTTGGCTCTGCCGCCGCGCAGGGGCCGCCCCCCCATCCTACCCCCCCTGCCACGCCGTGGCAGTCCCCGCTCCAACCCCTACAAGCCACCACAGCTTGCGGCCCTCCGGTCGTCGCTGCCCCCTGCCCCGCCCAACAAGAGGATGTGATGGACGATGTTACGCCTCCTCCCGCACCTCCCGACTTTGCCTACAGTCTTAGGGGCCGAGCCATACGCCCTCCTCGCCGCCGATTTTGAATATTGAGGTGAACACTGGGGGGGCTGGTGCAGTGACTACATTATGGGTTTGTTTTCCCCTCTTACTGATCGAGTGGGAGGGAACTGGCTATGAGTCACGGGGTCTAGGGGGACTGTTTATGCGGTTGCACGAGTTGTTCTAGCCATGCGCTGTGAGTGATTCTTCTGATCTGTCTTTTGGATTAAAATGGTTATTATTACGTTGCCTACGTCCTCCTTTTCCTCTGTATTATAAGTTTTCCTTCCTTCTCTTCACTTCTTCAGCTTTGCCATGTCTCATGCAGGGGGGAATCAAACACACAATGACAAAGGAAAAGAAACAGACAGTATCTTCCTCAGCAAACGCCCCTCCCCCTGGCCCTCAACACACTCCGTACAGAGATAAAGGACCGTCAAGGACTTTCTTATAGCCACACGGCCAAACTCCTGACAACGGAGCAGAGGCAGATTGGAGATAACTTATGGGAAAGAGTAGAGACTTCAAGAACAAGCACTCTTATACTATATAGCCTATAATGGCTTTATATAGCCTGATGCAACAACCCTCCACAATGCATCTGACCTGAAGCGAAAAATATCACAAATTGAAAGTCTGTGAAAACCTAAAAAAAAAAAAGTGCAAAGGGGAGAGCTGTCTGTCATACATCAAATACAGTACGTGGGAGTGACAAGAATGATGTTACTTTATCAGAATGATGCCGTTATTCTATCAGAGAGAGGGAGAGAGCGAGAGCGAGAGAGAAAAGTCACCTTGCTGATGCTATAAAAGTGCTGTGCTCCCTCCCACAGGGACAAGGAGGGAGCAGTGGGTTGCCTGGACCACGCGGCCGGACGGTACCAGACTGCTTCATTCAAGACACAACCACACAGCACACTCACAGTCGGAGCACAGCATAACATCACATTGCTACAGATAGGATACCCATAGAGTTTACCTGTTTCCTGGTTTTAAACAGTTTTACCTCTACCGCATGCTTTTTCCAGATTTTTTTGTACAGTGTTTATTGAATGCTTCATTTTTGCTAATTTTAGGGTGAAACGGGACCTCGAGGGCAACCAGGGTCGACCAGGCCGGGTTAAAGAGTACCTCTATGGGGCTAAAGAGCTGAAGGTACCGCATCAGGTCACACTCACTGATGGGGCCCCTCCCTTTCACAAAACGGAATTAACTGCTTCAAATACACATCATTGACATTTCTGTTGTTTCGTCTGTCATTTTGATAATTTGTCAGTTAACATTTTGTCTTTGACAATGACCAGAGTCCTGATGGGAGTGGACACTGCACGGAATCAGACACCATTTTGTTATAAGATGATTTAAGATGAACTTTAAGATGAAGGTATAGCCATGACCTTTGTTTTCTTTTTCTTTTAAATTCTAGGGAGCAAGAGGAGACAGTGGAGATTTTGGAGAGAAAGGTTGCAAGGGTTCAACCGTAGGTTTCAATCACAGGCCTAAGACTCCATTCATTACAAAGTTTAAAGCCGTTCAATCATAGTTTTACACTAAATCACTGTGAATGTCTCCAGGGAGACCCAGGTTTCAGCTTCTTTAAAGGTGCAAAGGGAGACCAAGGATATGAAGGACCTGAGGTAAGAGTGATTCTCGTTTTAACCTGAAGGTGGCGCCAATATATATCCAGTAAAAATGCTGAGCAAAAGATGTTCTAGTTTGCCACTCTGATCCAACTTAGCTGCTACAGGGCTGAATGCATCACATTAAATAACAGCTCACAGGAGACATAAATGCATGACTTGAATGCAGCCCAAATTTCATGGATGTTTTAAAAGACCCAGGTATGATTTTGTGCTTGTAGTATATTGATGTTAATCTATTTGAATACCCATTTGTTCAGGGGAAGCTTGGGAAAGAGGGTGAACGCGGACAAGACGGAACTGAGGTATGGTTCCGTTAGTGTCTATGCATTTTTGAAAGTGCATGAATTCGAGTGTGCCTATGTGTGCATACAGATATGTCCGGATGTTTGTAATACATTCAGTTCTCTCCAGGGCAGCGGTGGGGTCAAAGGGCGCGCAGGGTTTCCAGGAACACTGGGGGGAAAGGTCAGTGACTTGGATGAGCTAATCCACCATGCATCTTAAATTTGGATGGATCTTGTATTCAGTCAACTCAAGTCATCAACCAACACTATTCCTTTTTTTACAAAGCGTTTGGCTTAACAAGGAAAACAATTACAATTAAATCAAATCTATTCATCGTGCACAATTAAAAACCATCAGTGTTGATTCAACTGTTTTAAGCTTAATTCGAGGCCACCGACCAGACAGCAGCATTTGATCAGAGGACCTATTAAAGTGGACAGTAAATTAAAAAGGTATGTTTATAGATTGGTTGGAGATTTCTTAAAGACTTTATCCTCCACAGGGTGAAAAGGGAAACCAGGGCCCTACTGGTCGTCCGGGAGAGGTGAGTCTCTCTTGCGTTGTTCTACGGACTACTATGCCTGTGTGTGTGTGTGTGTGTGTGTGTGTGTGTGTGTGTGTGTGTGTGTGTGTGTGTGTGTGTGTGTGTGTGTGTGTGTGTGTGTGTGTGTGTGTGTGTGTGTGTGTGTGTGTGTTCAAGCCATTATTTGACCCATCTCGAGCTCACGTGTCGTTCCTGTCTGGTCAGGTCATTGGTTCTGGTATGAAAGGGTTTCAAGGAGACAGTGGTTTCCCCGGCCCCCATGGAAACCGCGGACCCCAAGGTATCCTATAGGTGTCCTTTGAAATAATAAATGCGAAAGTGTTAAAACTAAGGTGTGTGAGTGTATTCGTTGAAATAAGGTAATGGCTCAATAATAATACCACTCATTGAATAACCCCGACACATATTTTCATCCTTCTCAAGGTGTGATGGGCTTTCCTGGAGAAAGAGGGCTTCCAGGTATTCACTGAACGGACCCCTTCTGATGAAGGCTGTGCTTCTGTGAATGGGATGATTCTGTAGCTTCTGTCTGAATGTGTGAATGAGTGAGGTCCTTCAACCAAGCACTTTTGATTGAACTGTAGCACACATTGGAAAACTAGCAAAGAAGGGATTTGTTCAAATTGATTTAACAAGGGTCCTCGTAAATGATCCACTGTCATCCCTTTTTTCATCATAGCGACAAGCTGTGAAATCTGAAATACTAAGGGTACTTCACACAATAGGTAACTTGATGCTCGCCTTGTATCTGATAAGAGGACTAGCAAGGGCAGACTTTTCGCTTCACTCAGCACAGGCTTTGAGGTGTACTCTGTTGGTCACCCTTTTCTTGTCTGAAACCCGCTGTCCATGGTGCTGCATCGCTCTCTTCAGACTCAGCCAATGGCTGGAGACCAATGAGTGCAACACAGAATCCACCATGTTAGTGAGGAAAAGACTTAGAATATGTATTTCTTCAAACGGACAAGAGTTAACATAGGCCTGAGGGCATGTCATCTTTGCAAAGTCAAGCATCATGGAACATATTCTCACTCACTCACTCACCCATCCCCTTCATGCAGGTGGTGCTTTGCATGGGTCGGAAGGTCCCCTGGGTTTTCCTGGCTCTAAGGGGGATCCTGGCGACCCTGGGGACGTTTACACAGCACCCCCGGGCCCCGATGGGGACCCCGGGGACCAAGGTCTACCTGGGGACCGAGGGCCACCTGGACCACCTGAAGACAGAAGTAGGAGCTCGCTTTAGCGTCGATTATCCCTTTCTTTAAGCCTTCTTTAGAACTATTTCTAGGTTCTGTAGAATAGTAAAACAATGTTTCCTTTTATTGAATCAAAAATGTGCCACTCAGGTACGAATCTGAATGCACATTTGTGTATCATTTAAAATCTCGACCACATATGAAGGAAGTTAGGTTCAATCACAGATTTTTGGCTGGTATAGCAGGCTCTATTTGTGGTTTCATTGAAGTGAATTATCTCAATAACCCGCCATGACAACGGTGTTGATTGCAGCCAAGAAGGTGACTCAAGGCCCTCCAGGGATGAAGGGGATGAAGGGACTGCTGGGCCTGCCTGGATACGATGGTGGCCACGGGAGGAAAGGTGAGGGCCTCAAATCAAAACATCCAGTACATCAGGCACACAGTAGGAATGCTCGTAGCATTAGTCATCACTTCCACTACTGGTTAAAGCAGTTCCGAAATGAAATGAGTCACTGCTGTAGGCACGAATAGTGTGCAATTCTGCATAGCAATTGCAGTGCATAATATTGATGCAAACTTAAATAAATAAAGAACTATGCAATACCTCAATTCAGATTGGAGCTGAAGTATTTATATTTGAAACGGCCTCAGCACAGTCTAAGTGTCTAGTGGTGTGCATCACCATGTGTGTGTGTGTGTGTGTGTGTGTGTGTGTGTGTGTGTGTGTGTGTGTGTGTGTGTGTGTGTGTGTGTGTGTGTGTGTGGTGTCTTTGGCTGTGTTTCCTGCAGGAGAGAAGGGCGACATATGTCATACGTGTACAGGACAGCCAGGAACAAGGGGTCCCCCCGGACCCCCGGGAATACCTGGTGAAAACACACACCTCATGCAAAGCCAAATAGAAGCACTGCTCACCTGGTCTTTCTTAGGATCGTCTCGTCTCTGTGCCCTCGTCTCTCATCTGTGTTCATCTTGCGGTAAGTCACGGTAAATGTTGACTGTTCAGTGGGATCTTTTGTTGCTCAGGTTACGATCAGGGACCGGGCGCCCCCGGGGACCAGGGCTTCCCAGGACACGGAGGATTACCCGGACCCCCCGTAAGAAAAGCTTTTCAATTAAAATAAACTGTTTTCCCCATTATCCCCTACCCTACCGGTATGGTTTCTATAGCGTCCCTCCTCTCTGACAGGGCAACCCTGGGGCAACGGGCATCCCAGGCCTCCCGGGTCCAAGGGGAGACTCCGGCTCCTACGATCCCCCACGGGGTGAAAGGAGAGCAGGGCGCGCGGGGGCAGCCGGGCAGGACGGGGCCGGATGGGAGGCAAGGCGGCCGGGGCCGTGCCGGAGGCAAAGGGCACCCCGGTCCCAAGGGAGACTCTGTGAGCCATTTCACAAACATTAGCAATGTTCATGCATCATGGACAGATGTTCTACCAAACTCTTGTTTCTCAAAGTATACAAATAAAAAACATGCATTCTTCTTTCCCAGCACCCCTTTTCAGTACCCTCTCCGAGTGCAGTGGGAGACCGTGGTTACCTGGGTCGACCCGGGTTTCCAGGGAGACCTGGACCCTTTGGATCTGAGGGTCCTTCGGAGGTAGGGTCGGTGGGGTCCCCAGGAGATAAGGGAGACCTTGGGGTACCGGGTTTGCCCGGAGATCCTGGACTCTCAGGTAAGAAATGCACTGATAACTTACAGTTATACAGAGTTACACAAGCCTAGACACACACACAGGCCGTTGGCCAAGCCCCTAGCTCCCACACCAACAAAGACCATGTCATGAATATAAAATGTTAGTGAGGAAGAACCACGCTAGTCAAAAATGTTCACATTGTTCTTGCATACGACTATTCCTGGACACCTCGATTTTATTAGTTCACAGAGACACAATCTCACGCACACACAAAGTAGAATGTGCAGTCTCTACTGAGTGTCATCTGATCTTACGTCCCTGTCTTCAACTGGCAGGCCAGAAAGGGGAGCCCAGTTACCGCCACACCACTGGAATGCCTGGCCCGGCAGGGCATATTGGTCAAGCAGGAGGACCAGGGATTCCAGGTCAGCACCCAACCCCCCAAAACTCTGTACCGACTGACCCCCCAATCTGTAACGACTGACCCCCAAATTCTGTGTCCCGACCGCCCCCAATACTGTGTACCGACTGACCCCCCAATACTGTGTACCGACTGACCCCCCAATACTGTATCCCGACTGACCCCCAATACTGTGTCCCGACTGACCCCAATACTGTGTCCCGACGGACCCCCCATTTTGCACCGACTGACCCCCAATACTGTGTCCCGACTGACCCCCCAATACTGTGTACCGACGGACCCCCCATTTTGTACCGACGGACCCCCCATTTTGTACCGACGGACCCCTCATACTGTGTACCGACTGACCCCCCCAATACTGTGTACCGACTGACCCCCCAATACTGTGTTCCGACTGACCCCCAATACTGTGTACCGACTGACCCTCAATACTCTGTTCCGACTGACCCCCAATACTGTGTACCGACTGACCCCCAATACTGTGTAGCGACTGCCCCCCAATACTGTGTAGCGACTGGCCCCCCAATCTGTACCGACTGACTCCCCAATACTGTGGACCGACGTGGACCAAGGAAGTTCAGGACCAGAGACAACTGAGGCGATAGATGTATGTGTTAGATGTAAGCATATGATTCATGGCCCACTCGATTCAACCCCTAGGCCAACCAGGGGCTCCAGGTAGTCCCGGATTTACCGGTTTGTCCGGACAAAAGGGAGACAAGGGATCTCTGGACTTCCCTGGATTGCCAGGATTCCCAGGAATGAAAGGTAATCAATGGCACCTATCAAGTTAATTGACAGGCAAGAAGTTTGGGTTTTCGTTGATCGATAAAAAGCTGAATTTCAGACTTCACTGCTACAATCTCTCTTCGGAAAGTTAATTCAACCCTGCCAATCTCTGTGCTGCTATTTCCTTTGTATTGTAGCATATCTATCTATCTATCTATCTATCTATCTATCTATCTATCTATCTATCTATCTATCTATCTATATATATATAGTGTCATTTATTTACTCTGTCTTTCACAGGGGAAAGGGGCCACTCAGGTCTCCCGGGTATCCCAGGTACGGGCCCATCAGGCAGACCAGGGGCAACAGGACCTCCAGGCCCTGCTGGAGAAAAGGTTAGCACCATGAATACCCACACCTATAGTCTAGTATGAGTATGTTACAACATGAAAGCATCTTTAGTCTAGTATGAGTATGTTACAACATGAATGCATCTTTAGTCTAGTATGAGAATGTTATGCCATGAATACAGCTATAGTCTACCATGAGTATGTTACACCATGAAAACATCTATCGTCTAGTATGAGTATGTTACACCATGAATCCATCTATAGTCTAGTATGAGTATTTTACATGAGTATGTTGGTGTTCACTATAGATGAATTCCAACATCTATAGTCTAGTAGAAGTATATTACACCATGAATATGTCTATAGTCTAGTAACCGTTAGTTAACACCATGAATACATCTAGTACAGGGGTAGCCCACACAGTGCCTGCGGGCACCTGCTCACCCTGCAGGGAATGCTCTAAAAGTAGCAATAGTTGCCATGGAGCTCTGTCTATATAACACTTTGATCGATTGGATGGCAATGACAATATTTTTTATTCATTATTCGTATCATTAAAGGGGAACCGTGCAACTTTGTTCTTCAGAAAGTTTGTATCGAGCAAGTTCATATTACTCAGAACCCTTGAAGTAGCTCTTCTGTTCTAAAGGTTAGTGACCCCTGGACTAGTATGACTTGAGATACGATAGTATTGATGAAAGCTACTATACTGTAGAGATGGGAAATGTGGGTATTTTTGATATACTGTGAAAAACATTATTTACTCTATTATAATTTGATTATGTCAATAGAGCAATAAAACCAGCATACCAGAATTAAATTGTATGCGAGTAGTTCAAAATACTCAATGAAAGACAAAAGCATGGGCTGATTAGATATGCATTGGGATGTTTTTACACAAACAACGGAGAGCAAGAAAAATGTCAAAGACTTTATGTGTGATACTTATTAAACGTCTGCACAGATTGCAAAAGGATTTTCTTCCCCACTAAACTAATTGGATCAGAAGGCTGGGAGAGCATTTTGTAATGGTAACAAAAGTGTTATTTCAGAGACATTGAGCTCATTCAGCGCCACAGATGGCTCCCGCTCTCCTGTGGGTAAACAGACCAGGGTTTGGATAAAAGGAATTAAAATGAAACATGACATTTTTTTACTACAACATAAATGCAATGGAAACAGCTGCCTTAAAACAGAAGCATATTCCAATATACCTCCTTGTCATCAATCTGAAATAACACTGCAGAGAATCACATCAAGAAGCATGTGGACGACTGTTATGATTCCAACCTACAGTGCTCGTTAACACCCGGTGCAATCTAACCTATCTAGGGGGTTAGGTGCGAGGAACTTACCACAGGTCCACAACCACCGTAGGAGAACAGCTCCGTCTCTCACACTCACACTCCACACCGGCTCCTCGTCCGGGTTGGGTGAACTCTCAGTTCCGCTGACCAGCCAACGCCTTGATCCAGTCTTTTAATTCACCGTGCATACAGGAA
Source organism: Melanogrammus aeglefinus (assembly GCA_900291075.1). NCBI lineage: Eukaryota > Metazoa > Chordata > Actinopteri > Gadiformes > Gadidae > Melanogrammus > Melanogrammus aeglefinus. The sequence continues at coordinate 88,902 of OLKM01001114.1, forward strand.
ATCCAAAGGGTTCTTTCATCGAAGTCGCCGGGTTACTCTCTTTCACTCCGAATCTCACCTCCAGACTCCAGACTCCCCACTCAGTCTCAAACTCTGAGAGTTTCCTGCCCACTCAGCTGTTGCTACTTAACTGTGATGAGCACCTCAACACCGCCCCCTCTGTGTGACGTCAGTACTGACCCTAACCCTAAGCACCCAAAACGAACCCTATTCCTAGTATCGTAACAGCGATTGAATGTGACACATTAACCCTGGAATGTTTGTCAGGGCGATGGTGGTCCCGAGTATGCGGGCCCCGATGGCCCCCTGGGGAACCTGGGAGAAAGCGGAGAGCCGGGGCTCCCCGGGGACCCTGGCCCCCCTGGTCGGCGTGGAGACCCGGGGCAGTTCGGATTCCTGGGCCCTCCAGGAGAAAAGGGTACCTCCACATCACACCTTTCACTCAAAGGAGCACGAGTGGGCAGAGAAGTCCCACATAGACAGGATTGAGAACAGTATCAACAACATGAAGATAGAGTATGTAACAAAACAGTCAGGTAACACCATAACAAGAGTCTCGGTGTGTTGATGTTGGTGATTGGCAGGAGAGAAAGGTGTGGTGGGACAAAAGGGAACCGGCGGTGATAAAGAATGTGACCCCGTGCCCGGACCGCCCGGGCCCGACGGCCCCCCCGGACACCCAGGTCAGTCAGACGATGAACAAGAAGTATGATTGACCATCTGGTGGGAGATAAAAAAAACAAAAAACAAAAAAATAAACAAGTTTACTGCCAGGTGTGCTATGACGTTAGAGACTTGCTGTTGAACTCCCGTTCCCTGAGCAGGAGTCGTAAAGAGGAGATCACACTCCTAATGTTGACTCCTGTGCATAAATCAAAGTTTGATTGAATCGACGTTTCTTATAATCCTATGGAGCCTCCTGTACACCAGCGCACTGCTCCCCTCCAACCACTTCCTTTACTCAGCCTCCCCTTGCTCTCTCATGGCCCCTCAGGCGCTGACGGCCTCGCTGGGGAGAGGGGCCGCCGTGGCCAGCCCGGCGAGGGTTGGCCGGGGCCTGCGGGGGAGCCCGGCCCCCCGGGGTCCGCCGGTATGACCCTGCGGGGTCATCCAGGGACCTCGGGCCCCAGGGGGAGACCAGGGCAGCCCGGTACCCCAGGTAGGATCCATGTTTGGTTCTCCCCATGACACATGAGTAGGTGTAGTGATGATCCACTGCGAGCCCACCTGTCATGTTTTCTTTAGCGGCTGCATTTATTTTGGAGCTTATTGACGAAGAGTGGGGATTGTGATGTGACTTAACATGTGCAGGTTTCAGAGGAGACCCTGGGCCAGATGGACTGCCTGGGCACGGACTACAAGGAGCACCTGGTTCAGTCGGTGCTCCAGGATCAATAGGTAAAACACACTAACACACACTTCAAGTCAATTTATACAACGATAAGTATTTTGTAATAAGGATAAAGTTTTGATAAGTGTATAGAAATTGTAATAAGACCAGTTGCGCAACGACACAATTCCACGTGGACCAATGGTTACCCTCAATAAGGTTTATCATCCAGAGGTCTTACCTGATTGGTCTACTCCATTCTGGGGGGTATTGATGTATTTATTGCCCTGACTTTACAGGCAACCCAGGACCAGGTGGCGCCAAAGGCTTTCAGGGGCCTCAGGGTTCGGATGGAGAGAATGGTTTCAGAGGCCCTCCTGGGCCAACCTCCTATTTCAGGGACAGAGTTGGTCCTACAGGGGAACCTGGTAGTCCTGGTATGTAAAATACAATATATTTGGTTTAGTGTTAAATTACAAAGTTCCTCAAAAACGAAATGTGCCCATCCACGGATCAATCCATCTAGGGAAAGTCTGGTCCACTTTTGCCCCCAACCAACCGTAGCTACAACTCAAGCTAAAAGAGATAAACAACAGGTAAAACAAACAATTGCCATTTTAAGGTTTGCTTTGGTTTTAACACTGAACCCGGAGTTTCATTCATAAAATATACCTGCATACGCACTTGCATAGGATCCATACTTGAAGTTTACGTGCACACTAAAGCCAAAAATAACATGCACCAAAATAAGAATTGGTCGTATAAATCACAATTTACCACCAAATGCAGGCACGTAGATCAGCCTCATATTCCGCCGAATGGTGGTGCACATTAATGTCCCTGCATTGATCAGTGGTCGACACGGTGAATCATAGCAACAACCGAGAGGAAGACGGCACCGAAATAGTGGGGCTTGTGGGTGAAGTGGTTAGAAATCACCTATTAATTGACTTATTTCTGGCCAGGGGCGTTTCTAGGTTTCTGAAATATCCGGGGCTTAGCCCTGAGGGAAAGGGAAAATGGTATTTTTTTCATATGCTTTATTGCGCATGCAAATCTTGTCATAATGCTTTACACAAATATACAAAATAGTTTATTATAGCTTTCAATTGCTTCCTGACTGCATGTGCTGCTTATCCCCAGACATCTAAAGTTCCATTCAAGTAGTAAAATGAATACAAGTGATGTTTTTAAATTGTTTATCCTCTTGCCAGAAGGACTATCTAGAAGGACTAGGCTACTTTCAGATGACACTGGAATCCCCTTGTTTGTTTCCAGTGTAAAGCAAGCAAAAAAAAAAACTTTTTTTTTTATTCTGGGCTAATTAGATAATATTCGGGGCTTTGGCCCCGAATGAAACAGCCTAGAGACGCCACTGTTTCTGACCCGGTTCACAAACAAAAGAAAATGCAGCGAGTGGCACCGCGTTGCCTCTGCGGTCAGTGCAGCACTGCGCCTGACAGCACGGTCGAGACTTTCCACACTAAAACTATAAACCCACTTGCATGTACGTGCTGATGCATGCACAGTAATCGGAAGATATTGTAAAAAAAATCGATTTGACCTCTGCTCTATTATAAGTCTTTAAAGCTATTTGATGCAATCTTGGATTTCCTGAACCAATGATGAGCATTTCATCAGTGAATTAACATACTAACTGGAGACCGGCCCTCTCCTCTACACTCCGAGCTAAATATAAGGGGGAGACAGCGCTGATGAAATATTAAGTCGACGTTGATATAAGATTTGAGTTGGCTTAAGCTTTTCAAATTGAGAGCTATTTATGGAAAGTTAATGCTCACTGCAAGCCCTTGTTCAAATAACATTGCTGGTTAGAAAATGTACGATAACGTGGATCTATAATAAACGTTTGATACAAAGGGAAATTCAATTTGCGGGAGGCATCCCACTCTGGTTTCAAATCACCCCCTCACCCTCTCCGTCGCCTTTTCCCACCCTGTCTCCAAAACGTTTGTATTCATGGGTCAGAGTTTACGTGCAGGTGCGCACATCCTCCCATTCAAGTTTGTTTTTGACAGATACCTCGCGTTGCGAGGGAACTGGCGCACCGTCCTATAAGACCCCATTTTGTGAATGTGGTAACGGTTCTCAGCCGGACCCCTGGAGTGTCACCGCTGAAGGGCGCAGCGACGGAGCTGAGATGTTAACCAGGGTTGTCACCCACCAGGTTGGCCTGGTTCTGATGGACCCCCTGGAGACAAAGGAGCATTCGGGTACAAAGGACAGAGAGGAGCCGGGGGCCGGCCGGGCCCCCCTGGCCAGAGAGGTGCGGGGGACGGGGGGGTGGGGAATTGTCTGTAGTCTCACCCATGTGTTAATAGAGCAACAAGGTTTCTTCAAGGTGCTTATACAGATGCCATGGACAGTCAAGTATGATGAATTTGTGCAGACCTTATCACACACTATTAAAAAATTATCAAGGCTGTATGATGAAAACCGATTTTTGTGTTTTCTCAACTTTTGACTATTTCTATACGCTGTATATGCATCGGCAGTATGCATCAGCAGTTATATATAGTGCAGTTACTTTCTCAAAGGGAGCCTTCATATCAAGGTAGCTAGCATACAGAGAAGCAGAGATGAAGGTTAAGTAATGCTAAACGAATAGAAACAAATGTGTTTTTTTCTGTGTGCCCAGGTCTATGTGGGGACCCTGGTGCTGATGGACCGGGGGACACCGACGGCCGCCCGGGACCCCCGGGCCCTCCAGGTCCATCAGGGATCTTAGGGTTTTCAGGTAAAATACCTTCTACCACACTGGTACAGCCTGTGGACTGTGTTGAGGATGACTTCTAGGCCCCGTTTCTGTTGTGACTTCCCAGGGCCAAGAGGAACGAAGGGAGATGAAGGTCTCGCTGGACGGGCCGGAGCAACTGGTTATTTGGGTCCAATCGGTCGCAGAGGATTAAAAGGAGAGCCAAGTTATATCGGTCTCGGACCGCCGGGGCCCGCTGGACAGAAGGTTCTGATTATTTTACTAATGCAATATTTCAAGAAAGTATTTAGCTGGCCTAAGGCAAAGTTTTCTCCTCGATTTAATCGAGTGAGACCACAGAGATTAAAAATATGCAGACTGTTCTCTATTTGTCTCTTTTATGAGTGTGTTTGTATTGTCGGGGACTGTAAATATATAAGAAATGTCCCTGAAAGAGAGGAGATAGATTGCACCCCATCCAGCAATTTGCTCAATTATATCAGCACTGCCTTGACAGGAATACATAAAAAGTGTAATAAAATCATAAAGGGTGTCATAACGAGTGAAAATGTGCGGGCCGAATAAAATCCTGTGTGACTACAGCTTTCATCATGTTTACAACCACAAAACGAAGGCGAGCCACAACAATGCTGACACACATCATTCACACATCATACACATTCACGCACAAGCATATTTTACTCACTGTATCTAACGGAGACAAAAACAAAATGTGATTGATGTTGGGGTGGGCGGGCACTAGCATAAGACACCAAATGAGAACGTTTGTTTCTACCATGCTTCTAAGCCTTTTATTTAAAAAGCAGATTGTTCAAAGGTAGTTTGAAGGTAGCAGATCCTTTGCGTGTGGTGAGGCTACCTCACCTACTCTCTGTCCCTCCCTCTTTCCCTCACCTCTCCCTCCCCCCTCCTACCAACCCTTTCCGTAGGGGGAGCCAGCGTCTAACTGCTCCTATCAGCCGCAGTGCCAGAAAGGAGAGCCTGGTTTCAGGGGCCTCCTGGGGTCTACCGGGGTACCCGGAGCCAAAGGGAACCCTGGACACGGGCACATCGGTACCCGCCACTCAGCACAACATTCCCCTCAGGGAAAGAATGGGAAAGGTTTCATTTTAATCAGGAGTAATCCATGTTTTCTGATCCAGGTTCCCCTGGTGCCATGGGCCCCAGGGGCCAACATGGACCCAGAGGACGCAATGGAGGACCAGGCCCCAGAGGACCTACAGGCACTGAACCTAAGACAACCTCATGGCACCTCACACCTCTCTGAAGGGTTCACCGAGCCTGACCTTTGTTTTGCTGGGCTTTGCTGGCTCTGCCTCAAATGTGCCGTCAGAATGCGTTTCTTTGTCACACTATTGACTTTGACTCAAGGGTGGTCGATTATAAGTACACGTTTCACTATTAAAATGACAGCAAGCCGGATAATAAGTGTTGCTCAGTAACATTGACCCGGGTCTGTTCCGTCCTCCCCTGGCCATAGGAGACCCAGGGTGGTCTGGTATCGTAGGCCTACTCGGTCCAAAGGGGAACCAGGGCCAGGACGGTATACCGGGGCCTCCAGGACAGAAGGGGGATGCTGGTAGGGACAACACTCTCAATATGTCAATACGGTAGACATCGTATTATTACTTGATGCCAAAAATGTGAATGTTTTTGCGTTATATTTGTTCTCCCTCTGTGTTTTCTTCTCCGCTCTGTGTTGTTATATATATTCTAGATTTTTTTTTACAGCAACTAAGGCTACTCTGGTATCAACTGATCCATTACATGTCTAATACACATGTCCTCTCTGCCCCTTTTAGGCCCTTCATCAACCCTTGGGTGGCGTGGTGAGGATGGTCAACCAGGTAACCCTGCATCATGTTGGCATTGCGCTTTTATTTTGGAGACTCTCCTCCTGCGCTTGCTTCATCGGTTGCTGTAATGGGTGCACGCTGCCGTCCCCAGGCCCAGCGGGAGACCCCGGTCCTCCCGGCCCCTCTGCCACAGGACCCCGGGGACATGACGGCGACAGGGGGCCGCTGGGGCCACCGGGGCCAACCGGACCCCCAGGGCTGCCCGGATCGGGAATATGTGTTCCTGGGCCAGAAGGAGACCCTGGTTTCCCTGGCAACTGTGGTCCTCCAGGTGGGAGGCTTTGAGGAGACGTCAGGGGGCAACATGTTGACATGATAAAATCCCAAATAAATAGTGATACAGTTCTCATACCTCTGATATTCTGATCAGCTGTTGTTCTGCTATTTATTTTACGTCTGACTTCCACAATAACCATCTATGTATGGATCATGCCTGCAGGGTTGAAGGGTGTGCGTGGCTCCCCAGGGCCCACTGAAGCAGCCCTGAAGGGGGATATAGGAGACCCAGGTCCATCTGGCCCCTGGGGTCCATCTGGTCGCCATGGCGATCCGGGCCCCCCTGGCCCCCTAGTGAGTAAAGCAGAGAAGTCTTTCCAGAGGCTGACCTGCTGAACCACTTCCTATTAGCGTGTGTTGATGCGTATACAGTCATTGTTACCTTTTTTAAATCATTATTTTCCCCAAGGGTCCAGGAGACAGACCAGGCCCCCCGGGGCTCATCGGTGATCCTGGTCGTCCTGGATACCAAGGACCCCCTGGTGATTCTAACTAAGAGCTTAAATCCAGTTAATCACACTCATCCACTCATAAACAGGATGTTTGTCGCTACAAAGAACAGGCAAGATTAAGCAATTAGTACGTTCCATGAGGTTTATCTAATAAGCTTTGTTTTAGGAGCCTTTGGGGACCCAGGCTATGAGCTGGGCCCGAGAGGTCAACGAGGAATGAAAGGGAACCCTGGCCGCAAAGGTAAGCACCTTTTAAATCTCCCACTAATTTATAAAAAGCGCCACTGATGAGCATCGCCACCCCATACAGACATATAAAAACCGACTCACAGAACTTTAGAAGCAATGAATCTTGAAGGCTTATATTTCAGTTGACTATGAATATGCTACACCAGGACCGCAACTTTAATAAAGCGTCTGTACATTTGTCTCCCAGCACTGGCTGTGGGTAAAGCCTCCCCACCCAAAACAATGACTCCTGCTTCATCCACACAGGCCCCAAAGGAGCGACGCTACACAGTGCACCCATTCTGGAGCCCTGTGATGTCGGCCCACCCGGTCCTGAGGGTATAAGAGGAACCCCTGGACCCACCGGATTGCCAGGACGCCATGGCAACGCAGGTCCTCTATCTCTCCATCCAAACTGATCACCTTGCATGCCCTACTGACAAATGGTTTCAATCATTTCACTGATTGCATTTCCATGATCATGTTCAATTGCGCCAGCATTGAGCTTCATCTAAAGTAAGTCGATACACTCTGTTTTTCCCACTGCATACGTATTTGTTGTGACCCTGTGAGGTTTAACCATGTGAACGTCGTGCTGACCCGCGCAGGTCCCCCGGGCTCTGTCGGACCCCCGGGTCAGAGTCAATACGGCCTCCCTGGGTTCACTGGTCTCAAAGGAGAGAAGGGTCGGCCAGGAAATGCAGGTGTGTGCATGTGTGTGTGTCCCGTGTGCTTGTGTGCGTTTGTATGTGTGTGTGTGTGTGTGTGTGTGTGTGTGTGTGTGTGTGTGTGTGTGTGTGTGTGTGTGTGTGTGTGTGTGTGTGTGTGTGTGTGTGTGTGTGTGTGTGTGTGTGTGTGTGTGTGTGTGTGTGTGTGTGTGTGTGTGTGTGTGTGTGTGTCCTTTGTGTGTGTATGTGGTGT
>OLKM01001114.1:101701-116701 GCA_900291075.1 Melanogrammus aeglefinus
TGCTCCAAGGTTACCATGGTGTCAGCAAAGGACGACGGTTTCCCTGACACCCTCCCCCCCCCCCGCACCAGCGGCCCCCCCCCCCCCCCCCCCCCCCTCCACCATTCCACCATCACCCACCACACGCAAATCACACACCCGTCACCTCCACCGTTAGAGACAAACAACCCACGATCCCAACAACTCACCGACCCACTATCACACACACACGCACACACTTCACCTCCACGCGAAACCCCCCCCCCCCCCCCGCCCGCCTCAACATCCCCCCCCACACACATACCTACAGACCTCTCCAACACTACCTTCACACACATCACCCCCCCACCACTAACGACACCGCCGACGCCGAGAGGCACTTCTTCAAGGGGAAGCAGACGCAGCATCACACAGACAGGGGTCAGACAGCCAACAGACTGCCGACAGACAGGTGACGGACAGAGGACAGACAGCGGACAGACAGCATTACAGACAGAATAGACAGTGGACAGACTGCCGACAGACAGCAGCCAGCAGGCGTCTCTGGCGTGCAGCGGCTAACAGTGATCAGGGTGGATGGATATCATCCCAAACCCCTCGGGGATAAGTCGAGCTATAAAGTACAACAGAGCGGAAATCTAATTAAGGAGCCGTACAGGGGGGAACTCACTCCTCACTCCGGCACCACCTCACCACACCATGACCTCAGAGGCTCCCGGAGGCCTCCAGGACAGGGCATCCATACCCCCCACCCACCCCGCCGGCTGTCGGCCCTCTACAGCTGGGTTGACATGTTAATGAGGTCACTGTTGCACTAATGTCACAGCCGATAATGGTTTATTCTACATGTGGCACTTGACCCGTTGCCCGGGGCGTTCTGTCATCGCTCAGGTCCCGGGACCGCGTCCTTCACTCAACCCGAGCGGCAGGGGGGGGGGGAGAGGGTGGGGGGGGGGGGGGAAACAAAGGCTGTGGAAATTATGTGGAAATGTGTGGAGTTGTTGAGACGTTTTTTTCATAGACAATCCCGACCGGTGATCGTGAGTGGAATGACGTCTCGCCCGCACAACTGCATTGTAATTCGAGGTAAACGGGAGACGTCACAAATACCGGTTTGGCGGAGGGTTTTGTGAACAAGCCTCAGCACTCCCTCTCCTTCCACTGCAGAGGCCCTGTGCTATTAAGACATGCCGCAACAGTTTGACGCCACGTGAAGATTGAATCCGCTGCATTGAACCTAAACCGGGGGACATTTTGTGGGACAACAGGAGACACACTCATTCCACTCACTCTCACTTTGGAGCAACAGAGAAGATGCAGTTGGTCGGGAGCTTGTGTGTTTTGGCGCTGGTGTCTTTTACTTTGGTTACAGCTGAACAAAACCAAACTTCAGCGCCGTTGCATGCGATGGCTCTTCAGCGAGACTGGTTGGCAAACACAACGGTGAGATATTTTATATGTTTTTTTTTTGTTTGTCAACACTGTAAAAAAACTGCTTTTCACATTCTTCTACTAACATTATTAATTCTATGCAATAATACGGTCTGTGACACGCAGAAACAGAGACGGACAGACATCCAGACTGACATGCGCACACGCAAACACACACAACACACACACACACACACACACACACACACACACACACACACACACACACACACACACACACACACACACACACACACACACACACACACACACACACACACACACACACACACACACACACATCCACTGTAAACACAATCCACCAACTGCTCCCCTTGGCTATTCGCATTTGCAGCCTGTGACTCATGTGTTGGCAGGTGTTACTATAGTGATGGTTCATGTCGTTGCACAATAAGTGCTATGAGATATTGAACTACAACCCCTGAGTTTCTTAATTACTAATAATGGTTTTTCCTTTAGCGGCCACAACTTTCCTCTAGGGGAAACTGGGAAACATAATCCATTGAATTGTTTTCCATTAACTGCTTGTTGTTTCCTGGGTTGTCTACCTCTCTAATTCTCAGAGGAGCTACACATTCATATTCATGCAATAGCTCCAGCAATAACGAATCATATTGTCCGGAATGATTAATAACTGTACTTTCTGCCCTTGAGGGACTAATACAAATTCATAAAAAACACACGATAATAAACCTGTTTTAAGCAAGTGCCAGCTCTAAAAGCTTTACATAAATTAACATAAATTGTTGTCGGTTTCTTAAATGTTTTCTCCCGGCATCCTTTCCCACAGGCACCTCCAGCCAGACCAACCCTGCTCAGGCTTATTCATCAGTCCTTAAGCCATACGCAGAAACCCAAGGAACTTAAGGGAGATGACTCAAAAGGCGGGGGAAAGGATCAGAAGAAGGAACCGGAGGACAAGAAGAAAGAACCGGAGGACAAGAAGAAGGAACCCGACGACAATAAGAAGGAACCAGAGGACAAGAAGAGGGAACCGGAGGACAATATAGACCCAGCATTCAGGACCCGCAAGGAAGGCTGCAAGATCTTTTACTGGAAGTCCTGGACGGCCTGCTGAAGCTCTCCTCAGCTCAAGGAGACAACGTATACTAGCACCTTGGAGGGTACTGATAATTTAGGTTCTGGACAGCAGGCCAAGTGTTGTCAAGTGTTTGGAATAAACCTTAACAATACCATCAACTGCCTGGATCTAAAAGTCCTCATCTTCTGAAGGTTATCGTCCTGGCAGTACAGGATATGTGTTGAGGATTCAGGGCACTTCAAGAAGTAGCCCTTCATGCTATTATCTTTTTGGAGACTTTGATCTGGTTCAAATCCAAGTGCAGCAATTGCCTTGCGGCTTTGCTCTCTACAAAGTCCTCCTCTTAGTCTCTTTGGAGCATGAAAGCAACGCTAAGCATCAGACTCTTCTGTCCCAGCTTACTACTATTCTATTTTCTCAAAGTATGAAAACGAGCTGTTGTTTAATCAAGTTGGGGGCTGTCATCCTAAAACATGTTTTATGACACTAAATAAAGTACGTTATATATATATACATTTTCCTTAAATTGTAGTGTTTGACTTTTTGGTTTGGGCCGGTTCTGTCACTCCCTCTGTCTTCGCCAGCTTGCAAACCAGCAGAGGAGGCTGTTCTCCTCCATCTTGGATCTACGGATCCTCGTCCCTGTGTGATGAATGTCTGCAGTGCATGTGATGTTTTCTCAATGATCTGCTCAATAGACAAGGCAATGAAGCCGCGTCGTTACACAGAGAGAGAGAGAGAGAGAGAGAGAGAGAGAGAGAGAGAGAGAGAGAGAGAGCGAGAGAGAGAGAGAGAGAGAGAGAGAGAGAGAGTGAGAGAGAGAGAGAGAGAGAGAGAGAGAGAGAGAGAGAGAGAGAGAGAGAGAGAGAGAGAGAGAGAGAGAGAGAGGGGGGGGGGGGTGGCGTGTGTGTGTGTGTGTGTGTGTGTGTGTGTGTGTGTGTGTGTGTGTGTTGTGTGAGTGTGTGGTGTGTGTGTGTGTGTGTGTGTGTGTGTGTGTGTGTGTGTGTGTGTGTGTGTGTGTGTGTGTGTGTGTGTGTGTGTGTGTGTGTGTGTGTGTGTGTGTGTGTGTGTGTGTGTGTGTGTGTGTGTGTGTGTGTGTGTGTGTGTGGGAATGCATTTGTGCATGATGTGTTTGTATATCAGTGTCACTTTAGAACAATTGAATAGAAAGTGTTCCTCTAACTAATGGGTACTATCAGTAACTACAGTTTTCATTCATTCATTCTGGCAAAGCCTGTAGTTCTGAGAAATTATCAATAGCGTGCATGATTAAATAACTTACATGTTTGCTTTTAGCTAGTTTGAGATAGAGTTATCCTTAGCAGCCTTTGAGTTAAACAGTAGAAGGCATCTGGCAAGACGGGATGTTAATGCAAGGATAAGGTTTACTTTATGTGCCGTAGACATGGTTTACTAGAAAGCAGTTCACAAAACGCTTGGAGCAGAGGAAAAATGTTTGACTAAAATGGCAGGAGAGATTTTTACATCTGCCAAACTATTATTATTTATCATCTACATCTTGATATATTCGGTCATTCTTGACTCGGAGAAATGGACGCTATAAAAAATCGTACACTGCAGTCCAAGTGGAGCATTTTAAGTACCTATACAATCAAGTTTCAGACCTAATTCCTGTTGCCATACGTCTTTGTTTGGTTAATTGAATGACGATTACCCCATTTAATCACTGTTTGGGTGTGTGCAGCCCACGAGTGGAGTTGTAGGTAGAGAGAGAATAATGATTTCCGAGCCCAAATGTGAAGTGGCCAGCATGGAGTCAGAAGACTCTGACTCGCTGCGGGCTGCTCTCCAAGCCCAGAGTAAGAGAACACACAAACAGGATGAGCAATGTTCCTATATCCTTCAGAAATTGGGAGAGATGATGGAAAGACAGAAGAAAACAATAGACAGGTCAGTGGACAGATCAGTTTCAGAAGTTGCAACGGCAGTTCCTACTGCGTCGTCCCGTCCTCTTCTGGCCGGTACGTTTTTCAGGGAACTCCAGTGAGGACTGCACTTTGAGCTTCAGGCAGCCGCCTACACGACGGACCGAGCTTAGGCGGCGTATCTCGTCTGGCATCTCTCCGGCAGAGCGGAGGCCTGGGCCGCGGCAGAGTGAAACAGAGGGTACCCCTGTCCTTGACTCCTTGGAGCTCTTGTCAGCGCCGACACATCGCACCAGAACGTGCGGTGGCCCCCAGCCTGGACCGCACCAGGACAGAAGACCGAGTGCCGGACTACACTATTGAGTTCCAAAACTTTACCATACAGAGCTGGCCAGAAAGTTTGCGGTTATCCACCCGGGACCAGTATGGAGCGGGAAGTCCAACACAAAGGTAGACATTTTACTATCCCTTTACACTACACAGCACTGCTGAGCGAGGTTCCCACGGCCATGAAGGTTCACACAACATTCCATGTTACACATGTTAAGCCGGCTCTTAAGGGCCCCAGAGCTCCCCAGGGCTCCCCAGGGCCATGAAGGTGCACCCAACATGGAATGTTGGGTGCACCTGCGAGTATCGCTTTATTTTCCTCTCGTTCCAGATACGCCACTCCCTGCCACTGTTTTTTCCTGCCTGTGATCGTCCCCCGTCGCGTTTATTATTTTAACCTATCCCTCCTCGCCGTCTCCCTCCTACGTTATCTTCCTTATCAACTTCTAAATAAACTCTCTCAATCACATCTCAAACCCTCAACCCCTTTGCCCTGCTTACTACTGCCTACCTGTGTACCGAATCATTGCCTCCAGTCAAAATGACTCTTTCTGTTTCAACCTGCCTGTTGTCACAAGTCGTGCCAACACCTGTTTGCACCCGCGTTACACAACTCTCCCTCCAGGCATCGCTCTAAAGCCTATCCCCCAAAACACATGGGTAGCCCGCTAGCTTTAGCAGTAGCTCTGTCTAGACTAAGACTCTGGTCATGAACAATGACTGCATGGGCAGAGTAACATGGTAGGTAGGTAGAAAGACAGCTAAGCAATCCTATTATTTAATGAATGAAGTGATTGCACAAGCTTATTACAGGCCTGCGATAGCCTTTTCTCTTTTTGTCAGAGCATTAGATGTATTGATTGATGTCTGTATATTTCAACAATTGTGCAAATTATACCAAAGAAATCAATCATTTATTGCTTACCCTAGTTTTATACCTAGACATTTGAATTCATCCCTGATAAAAGTCTGATTTCGGAAGTTGTGGGGCCAGCTGGTATTAACTGGATAGCGTTCACTCTTTTTAAGGATTATTTTACACCCAGAGAAGAAGCAAAAGATGCTCCACAATAGTTAGAATACCGGAGAGATAGGTTGCCTGGTCAGTTACGAACAAAAGCAGATCATCCAAGTGAGGAGGTGCCCCTCATTCCAACCTAATGCACCTCTAGAAAGAAGGGGGTCCTGTAGACTCTAGATAATGGTCCGATGGACCAATATGGATGGGGATAAATGACATTGTTGATGGCGCCTTCTTCTAGAGCCACATAATCAGAGGACATCATCTGTACATCAGTACGAATGTTATGTTGAGGGTATCTGTAGAGAATTCCAATCCAAAAAACTACTTTATCCCCAAAATGTTACTTTCCAACAGTTTCTCAGCATCCAAGGAAATTACAACCTCTGGGAATTTCATAAATATGAATAAATTCGTATTCAGTCGACAAAAAAGTAGACTGAAGATAACTGGCATGTTTAATGAACCCATTTTGTTCTTCAGATTTATGGAGAGTCAGCACAAGTTCTAAATGGGATGATTTTTGCAGACACTTTGACGTCAGCATTAAGATAATGGTCAATATGAATGAGCCGCAGTTAATCTTGATCCTTTTATCAGATTAAGTGAAAGTGACGCTTATGTTAGAGTGATTGGTGATGAACCACGTTTCAAAGATTCATTGAATATAGATTTAACTAATGTTGCCAGTTTGTCATGAAACTTAAAATAAATTAAATTTGAAAGCAATCTGCACCTGGAGCTTTACTGGATTCTACAGCCTTAACTGAAAGGCTTACTTCCTGTAGAGATTGCAGACTGTCCAATTATTTTTCAGAATTAGGATCAATGGAAGAAACTGGTCTGTAGGTCATTCAGAGGTAAAAAGGGAGGAGTAAAATGATTCAAAGGGTTTTATATTTGGGCTATAATGAGTGAAACAGTCTGGTGTTTCTATTGATGCACAATTCAATGACTCTGCTTTATCTCCATGTTCATCTATTAAGAAGAAGAACGTAGTAGTAGATGTTCTGCATCTTTGGTTTAAATTTGAAGAAAGTATGCTTGCAAAGGCGTTGTCTAATAGAGAAGGAGAGGGGATGATTCAGTATTGTTGGTCTAAATCGCTGCTAGCAGATATAAGTTCCTTAAGACTATTATTTTACAAATCGATTTACAATTAGTGCATTCAAAAATGAAGATATAACCCAAAAAGTGCAAGAATCTGTCTACCACATAAAATGCACCAAATTGATTATGTAACGTGTATTTCAGGAAGTTCAGCATTATCAAAGTTATGTGCATATATATTAATGAACAACACCTGAGTTTGCAACAATGTGCCTGCAACAATAAGATATCCACCATTTATGCCAGCAAATAACTTAGTGGCGGAGCATTTTGTATTCATATAAAATAAAAAAGCAACCCCGCTGACTTTTTAATTAAAGTTTGAATGAAAAACGTGGTTTAGCCAAGAGCATTTAAATCTATGCTGGTCTTTAATCTGGATGCTTTTCGCCTGCAGTAGTACATTGGTGTATAGAGAAAAAACTTTGGTTAAGTAAAAACTTCATTAAAGGTGGTTATCTGGTTATCTTCATTGGATAATAATAATAATAATAATAATAATAATAATAATAATAATAATAATAATAATAATAATAATAATAATAATAATAATAATAATAAAACTAATATTCCAGCTACTAAGTCTAATTGGGATGCCTGTCCCAAAAGGATTTATGTGAGGCGCAAAGAAAATTAGCCAAGAAATGATGTCTTTCCCCCCTAGCAAGACACAAGCAGATTTCAAGCCAAAGAGACAAAAAGAGATTGAAAATAAACCATGACCTTTTACAGTATATGCCCTTGTGTACCTTTTGATTGGACTGTTATATAACCAATAATTATGAGCGAGTGTGTGAATTTGACAAAAGATTGCTAAAGTTGGAAAAGGTATATAAATGGTCTCAAAAATCTACGAAACACTTCTGTATGCCTCCCAATGTGTGCAGGGATTAAGATTCTAATAGTGCTACATATGGCATTTAAATGAATTCATTTCATAGCATTTTTGTCATGTAAAATGATCCTATCATTGTAACTCAAAATGGCCAATGTGAATCCCGAGGGCAAGTATGAACAAATACAGTTCATACAGGCTGTGTGAAAGAAGGACAAAAGATAATAATGAGGAGAGAAGAGTAAAAGGGAAGGACAGGAAAGAGGAATGGAGGGTAGAGACGGGAAAAGGGGAGCAGGGCAGAGAAGGGAAAAGGAGCGAGAGGAGATAAGCGTAGAGGCGACTGAGAAGATTAGTGTAGAGTAGGAGTGCAGAGGAGAGAGAAGAGAGGAATGGCGAGGAGTAGAGAATAGAAGAGAAGAAAGGAGTGCAGAGGGTGGAGAGTTATTTGCAGCAGGCTTCTACTGGTTCTTAACCTCCTTCTTGCTTGCCTTAACAGATGAACCTGAACCCATGTTGCCCACAAGCTGTCTGGCAAGCCAAGCTTCTATGTCGATCACATAGAGCTGTTTCCTTGGGGCTGCTCTCGCTGCCCTCTAAAAGGCATGTGCGTTTAGAGAGAGCAGGCTAGGGATTTTCAACGTTACTTATCTAATTTCTATTTATGTGTTCTCTCTATGTCCGCTCGGGAAGAGAGTTAGGTAGAAAATCTCTCGCCGTCTGTGAATGGCTGAGCGTTATGCCTGCGTCAAAGCAACCTCAGACAGGTGATTGTGTGCACCAACACGTGTGTGTGTGTGTGTGTGTGTGTGTGTGTGTGTGTGTGTGTGTGTGTGTGTGTGTGTGTGTGTGTGTGTGTGTGTGTGTGTGTGTGTGTGTGTGTGTGTGTGTGTGTGTGTGTGTGTGTGTGTGTGTGTGTCTACCAACACGTGTCTGTCCTTGTTCTCCCGAAGGTATGCCTAGAAGAGTTTCGTGGCAGTACGAGGATGAGACGGTCTGTTTTCAATCGATGGGTTCGAGAAGGGGAAAGAAGCTGTGTGAGATTGGGGATGACAGCGGCCATTTGTTTTGCATATTGGATATGACCTTTATCCCACCGACTCATCTGTCTTCCCCATCAAGGACCTCGCCCTCCATCTCCCCCATGCTCTCTCTCTCTATATCCCAGCAGGAAGGGGGCCGCCGTTTGTCCACAGGCTGCAGCAAAGTCGTCCCTTGAAGCTGCAAGACGGACCCCCAGGAAGCACCGCGAGAAGAAAGGAGAAGGGAGAAGGGAAATGAAGGACCGCCTCGGCTCCGCAACCTTCTGCTGTGCCTCCGCAACGTCCTGAAAGTCAGGGAGGCCTTCGTCCTTCTCCCGCTCCTCTTCCTCCCCCTCCTCCCCGTCCCGACCTTTCTCCTTGCAGATGGCGAGGCAGTTCTGTTACCATGACGACGACTGAATTAAGAGCGAAAGGAGCGCCGTCCCAAACCAACGCGGCGGGTTTAGCCTGAGTGAAAAGATAAATCAGCCCATCTGAGTTGATAGCGGTGGCAGATAGGATTTCGCCGAATTCCTGGGCCCATATAAAGCAGTCAGAGTCATGGTGATGGATTTGGTTTGTGTGTTGACTCGGCCCGCTGGTTCCCTTGTTGTGGCTTATTGAATATTTGGTGACATTCAAGAATGAGAGCATGCAGAGAACTGGGAGACAACAGGACAAAAGGGACTTAGTCCCATCTCTCGTTTCCTTGTTATTCGTCTTTTCGACAAAGTCAAACAATTGTATTCCTTTTGTTTATTTGCACCCAAATCGAATAAACTTTCCTGCCTCTCGTGTTTATATAAAGCTTTCTACATACAGCTATGTGTGGTGCAGCTTTAACACAACCAAATCAAAGTGTAACATTCTCTCCCACACTAATCTGATGATGTTTCTGTTATTATGGCGATGAGCCATGTGCTGATTGCTGTTTCATGTTGTCATGGGGGTCTCTTCTAGCCTCTGAGCCAACTAGGCCTACACTTGCTCTCGAGATGTCCCTCATAATTACTAACAGCACACAAAGAGCAGGAGAACACTTTTGATAACATAACGTCTTTATTCTTAAACAATCACTAACGTCATTCCGATTTTTTTTTGTATTATCAATGCATATTTTTTTTATTTTGTCTCACAATTCATAATGCATATATGAGTGAGTTCCAATGTGGTGAAATAATCGGCAAACAAAAAAATAAAATACATAAATCTTTTTTTTTCTTTACATATTCGCACGTAACCCCGACAGTTCCTTATGCTTTTTATAAATCCCATATTCACAGAAAGTGCTCTCCTTTGATCTTCGTCTCCATCTTCTGGATATACGCTCATTCTCATCCCTTTACACCTTCCACAGCGCTATTCGTCGGCATGTATCCACATCACCTCGCTGCTTAATGCTGGTATAAGCTTTATGCCTTTATTAGCATCTTGTCTTATATACATATTCAATATGTGTAGTTGGGAGCTTATGGAAAGTTAACTAATCTACCGTTAGCTCTCGCAAGCAGCCTGCGCCAGCCTCGCTATGCTAGCTGGGAACCAGGTGGAAGACTTGTTAGAATGGAAAGAAAAGAAACACATATACAGGTCCATGACTGGGACCCGTGGGTATCTGCTCTGTACTGCAGACCGTGTGCTGTTCATCTACCACAGATAAAGAGTGTTCAACCACGACTAGTAGAGATGCATAAGCTGGTGGATGCTACCATCAGGATCCTCACAACTGCATACAAAATTGTGTTTCCCGGTCAAAATACACAACAGAGGCCATCGGTGTGTGTGTGTGTGGGTGTGTGTGGTATGAAGTAAATGGTGTTAGTCTCCACTGTAGATCGCCTGTGTGTATCTGTTGCCTGTGAATCCCTTTTCCTCGACCTACCCCCTCTGCGCGCCACAGACCGCCCGCTCATCACCCGTAACAAAACGTTGGTTTTGCCACGCGTTCCGAGCTTGCTCAAGAGAAGCACAACAAAAAAGCCAGGCTTTTTTCTATCGTGTGCCGAACAACGAGGACAGGCGTTCATTGGATAATTGTAAGACTTCCTGAGTTAGATGATCCAATATCAGTGAAGGATGGGGCTGGAGCAGGAGGAGGTGCACCAAGCACTTATGAAAATAGAAGAAGCCCGTTCTGACGCAACGCTGCAACACATGACTCATTTCCTAGGTTACCAAGACGACAAAAGAACGGTGGATGGAGACTATGTCGATGTCTATGGTTTACCGACTAATAGAATACAATTACCCTTTACGTTACGTCAATGAGTTCCGAAAAAACGAAGAAAAAAAACAACGAATCGCTCGACCCCGGACTTGGCTGACCCGCTCTGCCTCTGCCGTGGTAGTGGGGTGCCATTAGCTGTTACCCCCACTCTAAAGAATTAAAGGAGGAAACTTAATTAGCTAGTTTCTAAACAATGCTGCACCCTGTCCACCCATCTATTTAATAGCTTATTGTTTACCATTTACGGCGAGGAAAGAGAGGAGACTGCAGCAAAATAACTCATTAGAACAAACAAGCCCCATCTCAGGCCAGAACCTTCCAGAACAGTCCAGACTTTTTTTTTTCTTTATCAAAGATGACATCATGTTTTGTTCATATATATTGAAAGCACAAATGCTATATATGTATTATTTTTTTGTTGTGATTGTTTTTTTTTTATTTCTTTTTGTATGATTTTTGCGGTCAAGACCCCAGTCATACAAATTGCAGAGCAGAGAGAGCTGTGATTCTCGAGGTGCAAATGATGAGGATAACCGTCCGTGGCTATCACAGTGGTCGTGATCATCATCACCACCATTACCTCGCCCCCTCGGAACTCTGGGAGTGAGAGAGCAACGCGCCGTTTAACGCCATTTAAAAAGAAGTTCGCTTTTCCTCTCATGTTACTGGAGGAACTGCTAGGAGGACTACCGTTGACCCTTGAGCAAACCTCTGTCTCTCTGGACAATTTGAAAAACCCTGCTTTTTAACGTGCATCAATCTTTCACAAGCCAATGACGTTCGAACGCACACTCATTGCTATTAGTGCCGCTTGGAGATTCGTTTGAGACATCTCTTGACTGAGTTGTATTGCTTATAACAGTCCCACTGCCTGGCCAGGGAGGGAGAGGGGATTCTTCCAAGAAGATTCTGGAACAATCCGATTTGTCCCGTGGATAAACAACCAATCACTCGCACTTACAGTACAGCACCCTGAGCAAATCAGATCGCACGCCCCAACCCCCACACCCATATCTCCACCAATCAGATTCTGACATTACAGTACATTCAGTCCGACCTCCCGACACTCTGACTAGTTTGCGTGAGAGCACATTCACCGTCAAACAGTGGAAACGACTTTCTCTTTAGTGATAAGTCTCTAGAAAAAAACAAGAGGCGGAGTCGACGTGGTCGCTAACCGAGCTGGTGAGGTAACAACAGAGTAGTACTGATCGTTATTAATTAAAACATAATCAATAACTGTTATTATTGACAACAATAACACCATTAAGCGTGTGGAAGTGTCACGGCAATCCAAAAAAAAATATATCTAACCAATGCATGACATTTGTAACATGTCGTTAAAGCTAATTTTTCACAGCATAAATTGGAAACTATAGATATTTGTATTTATATGACGAGAGACCACCATTCTTATTTGTCACAGCTTTTTCTCTTTTTTGCATAAAATGTTAAGGTCAAATCCTGATTGAAAATGTTTCTTTCATATCGTCTGGATTGATAATAATTCATCTAAAAGAATTTCACAGGCAAGAGTTCAGTTAAGTTGCTGTTCTTTTTTGATTGGTTGGGTGTACAGTACAAGCTCCTGGTTGTTGCGGCAACTCCCCTCTCCCCTAGACAGAGGGTATAGTGGTGCGTATTTTGTAAGGGGTTGGGTGATGACTCCTCCCCTTTAAATTAAGAGGAGGTCACACCTCCCCTCGATGGAAGCCCCGCCCCCTAATGCTATGAACAGTTCTGATTGACGGCTTTTCCTCCATTCATAGCGGGAGTCCCTGAGCTCTTCCTGGAGCGCTGCTTCTCCTCGATCTCATGCATTGACGGCTCCCGGTACATACACACTGCAGAGAGAGGGAGGAGGAGCAGGAGGGGGTGGAGGAGGGGGGAGGAGGTGGAGGAGAGGGAGAGGAGGAGGAGTGGGGAGGAGGAGGAGTGGGGAGGAGAGGAGGAGGGGAGGAGGAGGAGAGGAGGAGGAGGAGGAGGAGGAGGAGGAGGAGGAGGAGGAGGAGGGGAGGGAGGAGGAGGGAGGAGGAGAGGAGGAGGAGGAGGGGAGGGGAGGAGGGAGGAGGAGGAGGAGGAGGAGGAGAAGAGGGGGGGGGGAGGGAGGAGGGGAGGAGAGGGAGGAGGAGGAGGAGGAGGAGGAGAGAGGAGGAGGAGGAGGAGGAGGAGGAGGAGGAGGAGGAGGAGGGGGGAGGAGGGGGAGGAGGAGGAGAGGGGGGAGGAGAGGGGAAGGAGAATAGAGGAGACGAGAGGTGAGGAAACGAGGAAGTACTCAGAGGTAAAAGTAGATGGGGAATATAGAGTAGGGACAGTGGGGATCAGATTGGGGAGATGGATGGGCAGACAGAAACAAGGTCAGGATTAAGGTGAGGTGATTAAGCTGCGGCGTTGAAGATAGCACTACCCGAGTGTTCGGTCACATCCGCATCACCCATCCAGTCCGGACCGCGCATTTTCTTATCATCAAAAACATCAGAGACACTGCACTCACTCATATGACACACACAGAGGGCATGGGGAGGCCCGTTTGCAGTGAAAATCCTTATTATTATTAAGTGTTACCAAGTTAAGAAGTATTAGGTTTAATCATTATGCTTTTCAGTGATCAGTAGATCATAGGAGACAGTTTTGACCTGAAACAAATTGTATTCATTTTCTAATTGCTTAAAAAAGCATTACCGGTACTTATTATTTGGTGATTCATTCAAACATAATGTAAATAACAGGGAACTGTATGTGACTCACAAGAAGTATGACATAAATGTTTGGCTTTCCAGAAGGTTTTGTTTGGCCTCAAAAGCTGTGTGTGTATTTTGTTATTCACTGCAGTTTTCTCTCTTCTTCTAGTATTTTTTTATCAAGACGTTAGTAGAACTACTATATAACTATTTGTATTAGCAGTGGTTTCGTTTGTATGAGTTCCTTGCGTCAAACAGATTTATTTAACCTTTGTTTTCATACGTGTCATGAGAATCATTGGATTTGTTTGACTATATTTGATTATAGGAGCGAGGCGTTCATTTCCTGGCTCATGAATTGAGTTTGTCTGACGCCAAAGTTTGGCTGGCCTGAGTTATGTAAACACTGAACAAGTCAACACATAGTTGGAGCAGTACAGTTCTCTTTAGTATCATCCTTAATAGTCAGTATTACCAACAAGTAGTCCTAAATAGCAAGTTCAATACTCTGAAGTGGTCATTGGTATTCTGTACTTCTTTTTAGTAATCTTTAGTAGCCAGTAGTCCTTTTTAGTATCCAGTACTAATCTTATGTAGCCAATAGTAGCCAGTAGTTCTCTTTAGTTGTCATGGGAAGCCAAAAGTTATTTTTGTAGTCTTTGGAAGCCAATGCTAGTATGTAGGTGTTGTTGGCATTCAAAATAAATCATCGATATCTTAGGTCAGTAGCGGTCAAAAGCTTCTAACTGTACCGTTTGCTTGCCCATGCATTCTCAGTGAAGCATCATTCAATCATCAGCCCAGTGAACCAGTGACTGACAATCTTCCCCCATGGGCCTACCGTACCTTCAATGGGCCGGGGAACAAAGTGTGAGGAGGGCTTGGTCTTCTTGGCACGGTTGCCCTTCATGACCTGTCCGTCCTTGGTGAGGCCCAGGAACCAGGCGCGGCCCGACTCCTGCTGCCGGTACACCGTGGACGAGTAGATGACGTAGTAGCTCTCAAACACCGACTCCTTGAACTTGCACTCTGGTGTGAACACCTCCTGCAACATGAGAAGGGGGAGAGTGACAGAGGGCATAGTGTGGTGAAGATAAGCCCCACACATACACACACAAACACACCCAATCACGCCACCCGCACCAACACACACACTCAAACACAAACGCACACAGAGGTAAGCCCCAATTACACAGAGATCCCACCACATTGCCGCAAAGATGAACCGGCTTTATCCTGCTATTGCTTTTCGACACAGAACCAGACAGCACAATGCCATCCCTCTCTGTGCTTTTAAAGAGCACGCCGTCGTTAAGGAATCAGGCGTGTTACACAACAGTGTCAGGGTCTTGTGTGACATAACATCTGTCTTATGGCAAGACATTCATGGGAATGACTTGTAATGAACCGACTAT
>OLKM01001114.1:123107-135607 GCA_900291075.1 Melanogrammus aeglefinus
GAGAGAGGGGAGAAGCGAGAGAGAGAGAGAGAGAGAGAGAGAGAGAGAGAGAGAGAGAGAGAGAGAGAGAGAGAGAGAGAGAGAGAGAGAGAGAGAAAAAGAGAAGAGAGAGAGAGCGATGGAGATGTGAGAGCACCAGACCGGCTGCAGAACAAGCGGTGAGATCATGACATTGTTAGGAGAGGTATTACAGGACCACTGCCACATCGAGAACCACCACATGGTCAAACCTTCACACGGACATTATGCAAAAAGGACTTGCTAAAAAAAGACCAGAGCTGTATGTGGACAACCTCCCCAAGGCCAACCTCAACATAAAGCTACAAATATAAGTACCGTCTAAGCAAGATCAGTAGAGGAGATAAAACCATTATGATGACGTAGGGCAAAAATAAAGTATGTTTTTCCTCTTTACCGTCAACTATCGACTAAGGATAAACTAAATATCAAAGGAACCTGTTTATGTCTCTCCAAGGTCGGTAAGCCAACAACCCCCCCCCCCCCCCCCCATCCCTGCCCATCCGTCCCACCGCCCACACGTGGCGTGCCAGCAAGGGCTTGCTAATATCCCATGGTGCACCTCTGAGAACCCCAAGCGGAGCGCACCCTGCCTGGTTTTAATTAAAGTGGCCCGTTACTGTGGAAACGTCACGGTAACTAAATGTGTATTTGACAGTCCCTCATCCATCTTACTGTCTCACTCATGCTGACTGTTTGTAATCAATGTTTCCTGGTCCTGCCTGTCGATACAATGATCCGGAACAGGGGTTCTCCACTGGTGGGTGGAGGACTGGAGCATTAATCCAGACATTCATCTTTAGAAGGAAACCCACAAATGAACTATTGTGTCAAGGTTCGTTCATGCTTCAATGGCTGAATCTTCCATTTAGTTAAGCCCCGAGGGTTACAGCTTTTGGTAAATGCATAAAGGTATTGTTGTTTACTTTACTAATTATCAATAGATATTGTACTTATTTCTGCTGATTTATTTTACTATTTATATTTTCAAGAGATCTTCTCTAGTCTAAGGCCTGTATGACCCATAAATAAAATGAAAAACAGTCCTATACATTACGTCGTGCGTCTCAAGTGTGTCAGGATGCTATGCAACACAACACAAGACACACCTAGCACTTCCTACAGCCACAAACGTGAATCAGCTTGGTCGATTAAAATAATTATACTTTAATGAGAGAGAACTGGGTGGTGGAAAGGTATTCTCTCCCTGTACAGAATGGTATAGAATACTAAAGTAGATTAACGTTGCCTTTGGTGAAGAACGACTCTGTTGACTTGGAGAGCTCATCAGCGCTGCACTCCATTCCAGTTTATTTCCAATATATTGCGACGACGCATTGAGGTGCTCTCAGCAAAGGTCTGCTTTCGGTGGCGGGGATCTGGCTCTTCTGAGAGATTGTTTCAACGCGGTTATTCAAATCGGGTTCGCCTTTCAAGCATGAACGTCTCCCGATTCGCAAGCAAATAA
Organism: Melanogrammus aeglefinus; assembly: GCA_900291075.1. Taxonomy (NCBI): domain Eukaryota; kingdom Metazoa; phylum Chordata; class Actinopteri; order Gadiformes; family Gadidae; genus Melanogrammus; species Melanogrammus aeglefinus. Next base: position 124,594 of record OLKM01001114.1, read on the forward strand.
TTTGCTCTGACATGTTTGACGGCGGTCGTGCCGCAGTCTTACACTGAGACCAGCTTTGATCACTCGCCGCACTATGAATAATTCTAATTTCTATTTTAAGAGAGACAGCTCGTTTGACAATAAGTGTTATGGGTTTTGGTTGATTTGTAGCTTCATTGAAGCCCGCCCCAATAGCTGACTGGGAATCATTATGTCACTATTGCAGCTCCCTGCTGTCAAATCCTTCTGGGAAATGTGGAATTTTTTTCAGTCCTGTATTACTTGTGTAAAAGCGTGACTTGTCTGTAAGTGGATTAGGGATCCTGAGGCTTGAGGTTGCATAACCTCCCCACTGAGTCTGTTTCTATGATCCCCGTTTCATCACCGTCATCATATCTCTCTCTTCCTCTCTTTCTCTCCGTCTCCCACTATCTCTCTCTCTCTCTCTCTCTCTCTCTCTCTCTCTCTCTCTCTCTCTCTCTCTCTCTCTCTCTCTCTCTCTCTCTCTCTCTCTCTCTCTCTCTCTCTCTCTCTCTCTCTCTCTCTCCTCTCTCTCTCTCTCTCTCTCTCTCTCTCTCCCCCTCTTTCATTGCATCACATTAATGTAAACCAGTACCCACTCTCTCTCTCTCTCCCCCTCTTTCATTGCATCACATTAATGTAAACCAGTACCAGGTCCTGCAGCTGCAGGCCTTTTTATGTGCTTGTCATTATGGCGGGCAGCCTTATATATCCTATCTCAGGAGCCCACGTCCTCTCTCCACCCGGCCCCTAACCGCCCGGCTCTGCCTTCGGGAGGCCATTATCCTGAGAGACACCACACGGATGAGGATTGGCGTCTTCAAATGGACCATCATTTACGTATTTCCAGATTCAACAAAGCATGCCTAAAAAAGAACTGTGAAATGATCTTAAAGGAACAAATTACATTCCTTCAAACTTCAGGCGTTACCTGTTTTACCCTGAAGTATCAGTCATGTTTGAGGTAATGAGATACAGAGTAAAGGGCAGAGTTAACATTATAAAATATAGACTGATTGAATGTAATAAAATTGAATCAGGAGTTGTATCTGCTTGTAATGTGGACAAAAAAAGTCCCTTGTAGCTCTTTTGTGCTGAACGTGGACATGAGGATTTGTTTCAATAGCATGAGCGCTTAGCTTCGGTGTCAAATCCAAACAATTTAATGCTGGGGAGAGAACAAGGGGGTGGGCAATTATTGCTGCGTTCAGAACTGCAGGCCATCATCATCATCCTCCTCATCATCCTCCTCATCATCACAAACACAGCACAGCTAGTGTTGAGAGACATTAGACAGCAGTCTAATGCTGGAGTTGTTAGTTATCAGAAGGGAACACTACGAGAGAACGGAAATATACTCATTTTAAATGCATATTAACATTTTCACCCTGAGGCACACCTATACTGTTTTATTAACACACAGACGCACACATGTCATGCAAAAACACACACATTGACACGCAAACACACACTTTATGAAGCCAACTCACCGATCTGTAGAGCATGCCTTCCCCGTTCATGCCGATGTAGAACCCACTCTTCAGCCCCTGGATGGCCACGACTCTCAGACCCACAGGGATGAGGTTAAACAGGGCTACAGTGGGCGAGAGACAGTGATAGAGCATGAGGGAGGGAGAGAGAGAGAGAGACCGGGATGGAGAATGAAAAAGGGAGAGAGAGAAAGAGAGACAGTGATATAGCATGAGGGAGGGAGAGAGAAAGAGAGACCGTGATGGAGAATGAAAGAGCGAGAGAGAGAGAAAGAGAGACAGTGATAGGGCATGAGGGAGGGAGAGAAAGAGAGAGAGACCGTGATGGAGAATGAAAGAGGGAGAGAGAAAGAGAGACAGTGATAGAGCATGAGGGAGGGAGAGAGAGAGTGTGATGGAGAATGAGAGAGGGAGAGAGAGAGAGAGAGAGAGAGAGAGAGAGAGAGAGAGAGAGAGAGAGAGAAGAGAGAGAGAGAGAGTGATAGAGAAAGAGAGAGAGGGAGAGAGAGAGAGAGAGTGTGATGGAGAAAGAGAGAGAGAGAGAGAGAGAGAGAGAGAGAGAGAGAGAGAGAGAGAGAGAGAGAGAGAGAGAGAGAGAGTGATAGAGCAAGAGGGAGGGAGAGAGAGAGAGAGAGAGAGAGACAGTGATAGAGCATGAGGGAGGGAGAGAGACCGTGATGGAGAATGAGAGAGAGAGATCAGGAGAAAGAGAGACAGTGATTAAGAATGAGAGGGAGAGAGAGAGAGAGAGAGAGAGAGAGAGAGAGAGAGAGAGAGAGAGAGAGAGAGAGAGAGAGAGTGATAGAGCAAGAGGGAGGGAGACAGAGAGAGAGTGTGATGGAGAATGAGAGAGCGACAGTGATAGAGCATGAGGGAGGGAGGGAGAGAGAGAGAGAGAGAGACGGTGATGGAGAATGAGTAAGGGGGAGAGAGGAGAATGAGTAAGAGGGAGAGAGAGACAGTGATAGAGCATGAGGGAGGGAGAGAGACCGTGATGGAGAATGAGAGAGAGAGATCAGGAGAAAGAGAGACAGTGATTAAGAATGAGAGGGAGAGAGAGTCAGTGATGGATAATGAGGGAGGAAGAGAGAGAAAGAGAGACAGGGATTAAGAATGAGAGAGGGAAAGAGAGACAGTGATTGAGAATGAGATACGGAGAGAGGCAATGATAGTTAATGAGAGGAAGAGAGAGAGAGAGAGAGAGAGAGAGAGAGAGAGAGAGAGAGAGAGAGAGAGAGAGAGAGAGAGAGAGAGAGAGAGAGAGGAGAGAGAGAGAGAGAGAGAGAGAGAGAGAGAGAGAGAGAGAGAGAGAGAGAGAGAGAGAGATAAAGAGATTAATAGTGATGGAGAGGGAAAGTGAGGTAGAGAGAGTGGGGAAGACCGGGGTCTCACTCTTCAGGAGAACATGCGGTCAAATATGGCAATATACCAGACAGAGGGGAAGTGCACATAGCAACAGAGAGTTACAAGGAGCAGATAAGACATTCATTTCAACTACAGTTTTTTTTGAAAAACCCCCATCAGTCTGATATGTGTGTCTCAGGTGTCAGTGAATCGATAGAATGCGGGAGTCAGCGGGTGGGTGACTGCGCTGTCACAATGTAACACCCCGTTCTCTTCATTACGGGGAGACAAGGCGGGCCGACAGAACTGATAGTGCTGCCGCTGTGGGAACACCGGCCCCTTCGGTGGCGGATGAGGACGGAGTGCGGGGGACAGGGGCTGAGGGTCTCAGTCTCTCACAGACATTGGTGAGGGGGTGAGAAAGCAAGGGGGTCAGATACAGGGTTCAAAGGCCCAATTCGATCCTTAAGCAATGAATATCGACGTTGCGCTTTGGCATGTTGAGGGCTGTAATTCTGGCGCCTGGTGAGTGGACCAGGCGCTGAGAACCGACTGCGTAGCTTCTACCGCAGATCTTCTTATGAACCATTGAGGCAGGGGACAGTGAGTTAAATGGTGCTCTATTAATAAAAAAATGTTGGTTCTTTTGTTCTTCTTCTTCCCAGCCCACCCGTCCCCCTGCCCTTATTGTTGTCTTTTATGTACATGAGGACGTTACCGCCATCTCTCATTCTGTTATCAATTAATGAGAGTCTGTTCTGTCATCGATCAGTGTGCGCTCGTCCAGCTAAGACTCCCTTGCTCCCTCTCTGCCTCTCGCCCGGTGGATTCCTCCGTCTCTTCAGCGAGTCCACAAGGCAATTTGTACTGCGGCAGCTGGAAAAATAAATCGGTGTCGACCTCATGACAACAACAACAACAAAAGCAGCAACAACATCACCGCCAGAGAGAAAAATCATCTTTATTGATGAAGTCTGCTGAGCTCACCAGTCAAGCGGACAACAAAGAACAGCTTGGCATAATGGCCACTCTGGGTGAGTCGCAGTCAAACAGAAATATAATGCAGTGCACAACTCTGTGCAGGGGCAGATTGCAGCACCTTCACAGTTCCCAGTCAATGCACTGAAGACAGGGGACCCAAGCCGTCAGCTAGGTCACCCCGCAAACGTCCGAACCTTTTTCAATCGTGCGGCTCCAGCCGTTCATCAACTTGAAGAGGAGGAACCGTGAGCAGAACAGGAGAAAAGCCGTCGTTAAGCTGATGAATATTCAGAGGGAAGACGGTGATTCCTTCATAATAGGTCAAGTCTATTGCCCAGAACTTGCCTCCACAGCCCCCTTATGTGGATGGAGCTAAGAGATTCTGTTTTGTCAGACGAATGGTGTTAAACCGCATCAAATCCCCCCTCAACACCAATTACTTCAAAGGAGCGCTAATCGGCTTGGAGGAATTCTTGAAGGTAAAGCAGGGCTGCTTGATGTGGGATATATGTGGCCTGATTAGCCATTTTATCCCTTGCAGGGGGCTTTAGCCTGGAAAGAAAAACGTTGGCATTCTGCAAATGCCAAAGGCACCTCTCAGCCAGGTCCCAGAGATGGCTCCAGTTGTGGGATGTGTTTACCATGTGTTTGTGTCGCACTTGTCCCTCCTTCTCCTTCAGGGTAAAGGACAAGGTTCCTGCAATTGGGGATTCTAGTTATTAAGTAAATGGTGGGAATGAAGTGAGTGAGTGAGCCTTATTTCTCGCCACCAAACATTGAGTCATAAATGGAGCGTGAACTTCCCCTGGCTGGATTGTCTTCCGGTATGTACCATGGATTTATTTTCTTCCAACGGCTTCAATATTGTGCAGGTAATTACTGCAGGGGATCAACCGACGGACTAGAATTAAATTATGGGCTGCTGACTCAAAATTGTACACGGATGTTAATTAATATAATGGTGTTCCATCAAGTCTGCCTTTGATTAACTGCCAATCCTGCCAGGTACCCATGTAGAGCATTAAATCTACGACTGTGTATGTGTTGCAGCTGAGCTGTTCCAAGGGACATTCTGTTCCCGTGCATTGTTTAAAAAACGTGTACCCGCATCATTTAATCTGCATTATATATCTATACAAAGATTCTGCATCTATTTATAACACTTGGAGCATTACAACCGTATTGTTCAAAGTGTATTTTTATTGTGTTTTCATGTTATGCTTGCTCGGCACAGGTTGTCTGGTGAACGTAGCGTGTGGAATCGGTGTAAACAAAGGAACTAAATAACAGATTAAAGTGAGGAAAGGTCACACCTAGTATGCAGACAGTGCAGTGGACCCCCAGCCCGGCCCCCCCGTTACCACGCCTCGGAGCCAAACGATCCTGTCCGTCAGCCGCGTGTGTGCGCTGCGGGACACAGGTTACATGCTTTCAGGACGGGACGGGGGGGACGGGGGGGGGCGGGGTTCATCTATTATTCTGATCACCGCACAGCACAGTGATCAATAGGTGAGGGGGCCGGGCCTGAATACTAAGCCTCCACCGTCTCAGTCCAGGGTCTTTCTCCTCGTTCTTCAATGGTTCTTCTTCCCCGGTCAACGTCTCCAACGGCTCTCGGCTCACTCCGTCGGCTGGTTCCATTTTCTAACTTTGGCTCTTTTCTCTGTGTTCTTTTGTACATCCTCCTACTGGATCTCTTGTTATCTAGCTCTCTAGGTACACCCCCCCTCTCCTCTCCCTTTCAGGATGGGGCATCAGATACAGAGAATAATTCATTGGGTAAGAGGAGATGGGGATATTTTTAGTGACTTTAGGCTGAATTATTCACTGTGTTTCTTGGGCCTGTGGTGAGTGCTTAGCAAGAGGGATTGCCTGGAGTTAAGGAAACCCAAAGTTACAAGGAAAGTACTTCCTCGCAACCACAAAAGGAAATATCACCAAAAGTCTGATATCAAACTAGCAAATTTTGGTGCACGGAACTTTTCACAGTAAGCGTGTCGCCGGAGACAGGTTCTGTTAGCGGTAATTGGCCATGAACAATAAACACTGGGCCAGCACTCTGTGTGTAAAGGTGTGTGTTTGCCGACAGGAAGAAACACACTTGTTAAAAAGCGTTCATGAGACCCTCCGCTCATGTGAAAGTTTGATAGAATATCTCCATGACCAAAGAGGACACAAGGCCCTATTCAGTGTTGGGTATCCCGCCCAGCCTCTGAGCCCTCTCACCCCAGGAGCTCTGCTGTAACATTATAGGACTGCTGGAACCCAGATATACCAGGAAGACCATCTCACACACCTCACACTTTATATTGGGGACTATTAGACCCTTTCCGTTTTCACACTCCGTGTGTGAATGGTACCGACTCCAAGTTCTTCCAGATTTCTTTCACCTTTCTGATCCTTCTTAGTTTCACTCACATTTACGGCACCCACGATGCTATGTCAACAAAGTCACCGTCCCAGCATGTGCTAATCCACCTCCTGTGGCCTGCCAAAGTCCTTCTTCTCCCCCTCGACAGCGCAATGTTTCTTTCAAGACGGACAGAAGGTCGAGATGTCCCTTTCCTTTTTTTTTCCTTGGTTTCATTCAGTTTGGCGTGTCTCCAAGGTGGAAGAAGCAGGAGACGGGGAGACTCGGTCATTACTCCCTGAGGGCTCTGTAGTCCTCTAGCCCACATCTGTTTCTAGAACATAGTCACTCTGTTGGGTCAGCGAGTCGGAGACACGACATCTTCTGCACTCGTTATCTTTTAACGCCTTATAACTTTGAGCTTGATGGCTTTTTTGTTAATTGATCGTTTTTTTATTGATTGTTTATTTCTTACTAACAATTGTGGTAAACCTATAAAACATGCATGGTTGAACACAGAGAGGCGTTATAGTAAATACTAATTATCATTATAAAAACAATAATAATCATCATCATCACCCTCATCATCCTCATCCTTATCATCATAATAATTATAAAATATAAAATCCTGAATATTTATGCATAAAGATTACATTCAAAATGGATTGTGTACCACTTTCCAGGATGGTCTTTAACCATTCTCATTATCGACTTGAAAATGGTACCTTGTAAACCCGCAGCATGTAAAATGGGGTCATGTGTTATATAACCAAGTGAGTCACTGCTGTTCAATATTGCATGCTGGGAGTTGTATTTTTCATAGCGTGCTCCTGCCTACTCACTGCTGTCGCTGTTCTCGTCTTTGCTGCCGTCGATGGTTCCATCTGGCTGCATCTGCAGGTAGAACCCCTGCTGGCTGAACAGCCGTGTCACGATGCCTTTCAGCTGTGGCTCTGAAAAACCACACACACACACGCAGACACACACACGCAGACACACCCGCATACACACACATGTTCGCAGACACAAACACACATATGCACAAACAAGCGCACAGACATACGAATGCACACACACACAAGCACACACACACACACCGGCCATTGGCCAAGCCACAGCCCCACCCCAACAAAGACCATATCAGAAATATATTCTTATAGTATGACAGAAAAAAAAACTTTTTTAGATTGGCCTTAAAATATGCGCATACATCTGTCTTCATGTATTCCACCTTAATGCCTTACCTGGTCTCACAAGCACACACAACTGTTTCAAAGAAACCAATCCTAAGAAAATAAATTGTCACACACACCGTCAGAGGGATAAGCATTTTATTTCAAAACAAAGAAACAGGTAACAAGTCCTGCCGGGTAGACAAATATTAACCGGCAGTGTGCCATGAATCACCTCTGCCCATGTCATGTTGCCAGCAGTGATGTTGTGAATGCTTTGTTGATGCTTTGTTAATATTGAGACACCGGCCCAAAAAATGCTGTCGGATATGGACTCTTGACTCTTGATAAGTGCTCTGTGTCAAATCTAAATCAATTGGATTTCTGTTGCTTTGCCAGCTCTACAGTTCTATTAATAAGTGCTACATTTGTTGGACAGATTTGTCTGCTTTCACCTACAACAAATTATTCTCAATCCAATTAATACATAGCTCTTTGGGCCAACAAAAATGTGATCCGGGGACATTTATAACCTGATGCTGCGTTTCCAGTGGGTGCTTCACCAATGCCAGCGTTTGACCATTAGGGGGCCGAACCAAAGTGTGCATCATTCTTTCTCTGGTAACCCTGAGCTGACCTCCAACATGGAGGCCTGGCGTCGGGCCAGAGGGCCCGGGAGATGAACTTAACACCTCAGGAGCCGCTGATGGAAACCACCACTTAGTCCTTGGCAACCGGAGCCGGCGAGCCAAAGGCCTTCAACCAGAAAGGTTTGATGTGTGAAAAGAAATATGGAAACTATTTGTGAAAAAATGTTTAGGTTATTTGGAGCAGAGACTAGTAATCTCCTGGGCCATCGCTGTGGCTTTTTTCATTTTATCTTTCTAAGATGTCCTTTTAAAAGTGCCAATAGTGTTCGAAATCGGCCTGATTGATTTGTTGACTTTGCACTTAAAAGCTTATAACGGGGATGATTGGATTTTGTGAGTTGAACAGGGATGTTTTTTTTACAGAATCTATCGCCAATATTTGGCATTTCTTAAATAACAATTGCATCAGGTACATGTTCCAGGGTGAACTACAGCTCCTAAGAGTGATGGATGGATAGTTTTCTCACACCCCTTGTCTTTGGAGCATATGGCTATCAGGCTGCAACTCACCTGCTGCTGCTGAGCCATCAATTCCTATAGGACAGGCTCCTCTATCGAGCATCAATGGCAAGGATATGTGTGTGTGTGCGTTTGTGTGTGTGTGTGTGTGTGTGTGTGTGTGTGTGTGTGTGTGTGTGTGTGTGTGTGTGTGTGTGTGTGTGTGTGTGTGTGTGTGTGTGTGTGTGTGTGTGTGTGTGTGTGTGTGTGTGGTGTGTGTGCGGGTGCGTGTGTGTGTGGGGGGAGGGGGTTTAGTCATGTGCTTGATAACACACAAACACACACACACACAACTAGTGTGTGTGTGTGTGTGTGTGTGTGTGTGTGTGTGTGTGTGTGTGTGTGTGTGTGTGTGTGTGTGTGTGTGTGTGTGTGTGTGTGTGTGTGGGGGGATAACACATAAACACGCACACACACCAAGCACACACAAGCACACACCCACACACTAGTTGTGTGGGTGTGTGTGTGTTGTGTGTGTGTGTGTGTGTGTGTGTGTGTGTGTGTGTGTGTGTGTGTGTGTGTGTGTGTGTGTGTGTGTGTGTGTGTGTGTGTGTGTGTGTGTGTGTGTGTGTGTGTGTGTTCAAACACATGCCTGAACACAACCCCCATACAAACACACCCCTGTCAGTGACGCATGATGGAGGGGGCTTAATGTGTGTGTGTGCGTGTTTGTGTGTGTGGACGTGTTTGTATGGTACTTTTAATGTTGTGTATATATTTTTAAGCACATTTAGTGTGAAACTCTTACCATTACTCATTATTTCCAACCGTGTCTTTGCTTGACCAACATGGCTTCTATTGGCATCTCACAGACACACACATGTGTTGCGTGACGGACAAAGTCTGAAAACATGACTGCATACTTTTCGACTTGACGCATCGGGACATACACCTTGAGATACACTGACGAATGGTGTTATGACCGTGAAATGTTAAATGGTCACCTCCACGGATATACAGTCAACACAACGACAACACACACAATGCCAAAACACAGCAATATAGAGACCCTCAAGGACACATTAAGAGACAGAGATGGCCCACTAGGACCCTGCTGGAGCAGAGGAGGGAGGGAGGAGACGACTGGACACCAACTGACGGAGAGAATGATGAGAAAACTGAATGGAGAGCCAAGAGGAGAAGAAACTGAAGCAAAATAAGTGGCAACCCTTCCTTTTACAGTCCCCTAATTACTAAGTATTTACCAGCTAAATGTATGGTCAATTCAATTCATATCATTGGGTAATTGCCACTGTAAATAAGTAAATAAATACAGAGAAACTACATCTGAAATACTTGGAAAGACTTCAACCATTACCGCAACTAATTCTTAGAAACACCTCCTCTATTACCCATCATGGATGTTACAATTATTGTTATCCAATGTTTGTGTATAATTGTGTGTCTACTGTGTCTAATACATTACACTTTCTTAAATGGTTATTGTTCATCGCTCCACCCATTTATATAGGGTTTATTAGATTAACCAAAGAAACCGTGTACTATGGAAGTTGAAGCATTACATCGATACTTACCTCGTAGCAACCTCCACAGCAAAAGGTTTTCCTCCATTGTCAGGGTACAGCTTTTTACAGACAGGGTACTTTCTTATGTACGTTGCTGAAGATGTTTTTACAATTTATTCAGTAGATAAAGTGGAACCAAACTTTAAAATGTAGCATTGTTTATTTTGTAAAAGTCTGTGTTTATTCCATGGAAAAGGTTCTACCCAGTTAATTGGTAAGTGCTTTTACAGTAGAGTTTCAGCTTACTTCCTGAGTCAATTCTCATGTCTTGGAAAGGCATGTTTATGCCATGGAAAAGGAATAACCAGTAACAAGGGATCTGGTGAGAGCCTGTCAATACCACGGACAGAAACAAGGCTTCCTTTAAAAGTATAGTACAGATTTCAGAACGTACCCTGTCTTTAAAAAGATGTGCATGACACTGGAGGAAAACTGGTCCTGTGGAGGTTGTTACCAAGTATTGATGTAATTCCTCATCTCAAATAAAAACAAGTCTGCAGTTTCTACAGTAAATCGAATAAGCCCTTTAAGAATAAGTGGAGCCATGAACAACACATTTTTGAGACATTTATTGTATTTTTATTATTGTAAGACCATCCTAATTTCTAGATACATAATTGAACTAGGACAGTTCACCCAACATAAACCTTTTATAGGTAATAGAGGAGGTGTTTCTAAGAATTAGTAGCCTACTTTCCAAGGAAGTATGCCACTATATCTGACACATTACCAAGTCAAACGGTCACCGCTACACGTTACTTAGTTGAGTTGATGAATAGATGTGCTTCTAACGTATTTCAGAAGTACGTTCTTTGTTATTAGCTACATATTTACAGTGGTAATTACCCAATAATTTTATATAATTATTCTATAAATTTATATAAATTTTCATATCATTTTCCATATCTTTAACTGGTAAATATGAAGTTATTAGGGGGCTTTAAATGGCAGCGTTTCCAGAGAAGCAAGAGGCAAGTGAGGTAAATAAGGATAGCTGTTAGCT
>OLKM01001114.1:140607-171160 GCA_900291075.1 Melanogrammus aeglefinus
AAGAGGGGGAAAAGTGTAATCATGGATACGCCATTCATCCCCGGGGCTTGGAGAGCTGCCCAGGCGCCTCTCCCGGAGCTGGCAGCTCCCACCTTGCTGCATTACGTGTGTGTGCGTGCGCCAATGTGCATGTGTGTCCTCGTATCCTTCTCTATGGAGCAGTGTTTAAGTGTGTGTGTGCGTGTGCAAGCATGTGTGTTTGTCCTATCATCCTTCGCTATGGAGCAGTGTTTATGTGTGTGTCTGTCTATGCAAGCACACGTGAGTGTGTGTGTGCTTCTGCAAGTGTGTGTGTGTGTCCGTGTGCAAATATGTGTGTATGTGTGTGGGCAATGGGCATGTGTGCATGCATACGTGTCCGACTGTAGCAGTATACTGTGTGTTTGCGTGTCGGTGTGTGCGTACCCGCACGCTATTTATGACCCTGCAAAAGTTGTCCCCGTAAAGGTGTGTGCAAGTGTGCATGTGTGTGCACGTGTGTGTGTGCGTGTGTGTGTGTGTGTGTGTGTGTGTGTGTGTGTGTGTGTGTGTGTGTGTGTGTGTGTGTGTGTGTGTGTGTGTGTGTGTGTGTGTGTGTGTGTGTGTGTGTGTGTGTGTGTGTGTGCGTGCGTGTGTGTGTGTGTGTCCATCTGGGTGCTGCCCGCCCACGCGATATGAGGTGGGGTGTAGGGGATCAGAGACGCTCCACAGTGCAAGCTGTGGGAGGAGGTGCATGTGAGACGTCTACACAGTGTGCCTGGCCTCCTCTCCTCTGATGAAACAGCATGAAGCATTTAGGGGCTCATCGTAGAGCTCAGGCTGACATCCTCTACGGCACTCTGTCTCTCTCCCCCCCGCCCCCCCTCCCCTGTCTCTTTCCCCTGTCTCTCCCTCTCCTGTCTTCCCTTCCTCTGTATGTCCATCCTGTCTCTCTCCCTCACCTACTCTCTCCCCCCTGTATCTGTCTCCCCTGTCTCTGTCTCGCGTCTCTCCTACCCTGTGTATTCATCCCCTTTCTCTCTCCCTCTACTGTCTCTCTCTCTCCCCTATCTCACCTGCCCCTGAATCTCCATCCCCAGACTCTCTCCCCCAACTGGCTCTCTCCCTCTCATGTCTCTCTCCCCCTATCTCTGTCTCCTCTGTCTCTCCCTCTCCTGTCTCTCTGCCTCCCCTTTCTCTCTGCCTCCCCGGTCTTTCCTTCTCCCCTCCATTTCAGGCCCTTACGTAAGCTTTAGAGATTAATGGATGCAACGGTTGCATGTTAAGTACCACCACTCTACTCCAGCCTTTTCCTTTTAACTATGTTTTATGGCATGCCTGTGTGTGTGTGTGTGTGTGTGTGTGTGTGTGTGTGTGTGTGTGTGTGTGTGTGTGTGTGTGTGTGTGTGTGTCTCCATGTGTGTGTGTGTGTGTGTGTGTGTGTGTGTGTGTGTGTGTGTGTGTGTGTACGAGTGTTAGAGAGAGAGGGTTCAAGAGAGGCAAAGAGATAAAGATATAGAGAGCAAAAGAGACAATGACCCAAAAAAAATGTGGGATGGACAGCAGGAAGCAAGAAAGAGACAGAGAGAACGACAGAGAGAAAGAGAGAGAGAGAGAGAGAGAGAGAGAGAGAGAGAGAGAGAGAGAGAGAGAGAGAGAGAGAGAGAGAGAGAGAGAGAGAGAGAGAGAGAGAGAGAGAGAGAGAGAGAGAGAGAGAGAGAGAGAGAGAGAGAGAGAGAGAGAGAGAGAGAAACCCAGACAGGGGCGTAATGAAAGGCTTTAAAAAATACTTTATTTGAAGTCCCATGCCATACTTTACTACCATATGTCAAGCCCTCTCCAGGTCCACTTCTATATTTTCATCCCAAGTATGTAGAAAAAATAATCAGAACCTTTCATCACTGGAAAATTATTAAATCGATAACAAATCCCATGTGCCTACTACATTCAATCACTTTAACAGCTTCCTCTCCTATGAAATGTGATATATTGATATATTGCAGCATAGATCCCTTAGCATTGGAGTAGCACCAATTGTCATGGGAAAACACCAATGGGCTTCCGGGGTGGTGAGTGGGGGGGGGGGCAAGACGGGGGACCATACGTCTCTGTCTGAAAGCGTTAAGCTGTTGCCCTGACGACTGCCTGCCCCATGTCCTCAATATAAACCAAGACAAACGACTTCCACTTTGTTCCATCGGAGCAGTCAGCAAATGATACAACTTTGCTTTGAAACTTTCCCCCTACCGAGCAAGCTGTTTATTTTTTATTTACTGCCACCGTGATTTATGCTATGTTATTTGAGGATGTCTTTGAGCATTTACACCGCAAACTGTACTATAGAATGAAAGCAACTCAGCTGAATAAAAGCAATGAAAGCAACTTAAATACGTAATTGCATTTCTTGTAGTTAAAAATATATAGCAACTAGTGTTGGTTCTACCAATTCCTATAATGGTGCTTTGTGTTTAGTTACGATTGATTTGTATGGCTGAATGTGGCAATTGTATAAATTAATAATTAAGTATTGGGGATAAGATGGGTGGAAGACAGACGGAGCAGAATAAAACGACTTTAGACCATGTCAATATTTTCTATCAAGAGAATGAATTCAAAATGATAGTTTACTATAACAAACTGAAACTGTCTGCAGGCTTTGGCGCGCTAGAGGCTACGCCGAGAGAGGGCTTCATTTCTTTAGGTCTGCTGCCCCCCTGTGGACAAATACACATTGTACCACCAAGTTCAGAAATGCATTATGGATGCTGTTTGTCCCATTGAACCTCAGCTATTCATGAAAACAGCATGATACATTACAGGTAAATCACAAAGGTCCGTACAAAAGTAAGAAAAAAGCAAAAAAAGATTGACAGAAGCCATCATGCAACAAGTAGTCTACATAAATTACATGGAAAAAAAAGAGCATAGCAGGAATGGTGTTATACTGTAATACTTTCTTAAGGGATTAATCTAAACTTCAGAAAATGCCTAAAACAATACCGCTGTCGAAAAGGACAAAGATTAACATGTATTTCCCCATTATCTCCCTGTGCTGTTTATCTGTTGTGGTTGAAAAAAAATCCCTTGGCTAACCTGTCTTCAATATATATCAAATATGAGATTGCTTTGGCTGGATATTCCACGAAAAATTCAAAATTCAAACATTATTCCAACAAAGGACCATAACAGCATAGAGCAGTATGCTAACCAGGGATGTGTTGTCTTGGATTCTACTCCACATTACTCATCCTCATCTTCCCTGCGTCCCCGGGGAACATGGCTGAACTTTAGGAAACTCACGCAGGTGTGCCAGCGTTTACACTACGGCAGACGGCAGGTGCAAACATTTACTTCCCAGAGAGAGACTTGGAAATGCCCAGAAAAGTCAGTGTGCCACTGCGTCTGAAACATACATTCTGTTGTTCCCGTAGTGCAAGGACAGTGCCGAACGCAGTCCATTAAAGTTACAGTGGGCAATTTATTATCAATGCATTTTCGTGTCATATTTGTGAAATCCTCTTTAAATCCCGACAGCAATCAATAAATCTAACACTCCTCTTTCCCAAAAAGGCTGTATCTGTGGCAAGCCTATTATAGCCTGTCCTATCATTTCATTGGGCTACCTTGGCACTCTGCCCCGCAGCCAATGTGCATGACCAGAGTCTTCCACAAGGCTAGGCAGAGCTATTGCTAATACTAGCAAGCTATTCATGTGATTTGGGGCAATGACGTGAGGTTGGCTTGAACGGAGGGGTGGGATTATTTCCAATCAGATACTTTCAAAAGCTTAGTCTGGCTGTTTTCTCCAAATTGCCTACCCTAGCTAAATTAGATTACCAAAAGTACAGAGCTCCAGAGTTTCAGAGCCTTCAGCCTGTATAATGTCTCTTCCCCCTGCATAACTTCAAACCATTCTATCCCCTTTTGTTATGAGAACTGTAGAAGACGAGTAACTCATGTTTTGATGTTTTAGATGGACACCTTGATTTACTGGTGTATTCAGTGGCTTATAACTGATACACTGTATATAACTAATTTGTCGACAACTACGCCATTTACCAATCAAAACAACTGTAGGCGAGTTGTGAAGAGGCTACAGATAACAGGATTCACTCAGGATGTTTCTGTCCCACTGTCTTTCAGCATGCAGGCCACTGCCCATGCTGGGGTCTTCAAGGTGTAATGTGGTTACAGCACAAGGCTCGCTGACATTACTGTATTTCAAGCAGCCCGACCTCCCTTAAAGGGACACAACAGGGAAAGTGAAACAAAATATACCATGAACCGACACTGGTGAGATGAGGTGGGCAGATGGGAGAGTAGAAAGATGAAACCAAGCAGAGATTCCCTTTCCCCTCCTCGTGGGCCAGTGTCATGGGGTCATGAGGTGCACCCTATATTGGGTCATGAGGTTCATGGCCCTGGAGCCAGGCAGCGGTGTGATGGCCGCGTGTCCCTCAGTCTTACTCTATGCGGTTCCCAGAGCACCTATTGCGCACACTGCTTTTGGTCCAACAACCCACAGAGGAGCCGGCTGGGCTTAATGGAGCCTCTAATTGTCCCTGGCCTGAATTTTCTCCAGTGAAGTTAATGGAGGTTCTGCTTAAGTGATTAAACAAGGCAGAAAACAGCAGGGCCGTGTGAAAGGGAACTGCATGGTGTTGGTGTTTCTTGTTTGTGTGTTTCGTGCCTGTGTGTGTATGTGTTTGTGGGATGTGTGTGAGTGTGTGACTGTGTGTGTCTGTATGTGCGTGCTTGCGTGTGCGTGTGCGTGTGTGTGCACACTATGTTTAGATGTCTCATTGGGAGACAAATATAAAGGTTGGCATGCATTATTTTATTGATGCTTCATAACAAAAGGGAACTTATTTTTGCTTGTTAAAACATTTGGCACTACAATTTATTTGCTGATGATGTCCTCACCGGCTGCTGTACCAACTTGTTATAGCGCTATCCGCGGTGCTGAAAGCTATGCTGACGTTTGGGTGTGTGTGGGGGTGGGGGGGGCAACTGTTTTCATTCGATCTCTGCGTTTTGCGGTTGCAATACCGTACGTCAGCAAATATCTCAGCACCTTGTTGCAAAGTATTCGAGTTTGTTCTCTCTCTCTCTCTCTCTCTCTCTCTCTCTCTCTCTCTCTCTCTCTCTCCTCTCTCTCTCTCTCGTCTCTCTCTCTCTCTCTCTCTCTCTCTCTCTCTCTCTCTCTCTCTCTCTCTCTCTCTCCCTCTATTAGTGCAGGAATGACGAGTCTCGCGCACAGCCGTGCCGTCACTGCCCCGCGCTCTCCGCGGCGGCGAAAGACAAAACTCAGGACAAGGAGATCCTCACTGCTGCATACTCGGAAGATGTTCCCCACAACATTCAGGTGCACCCCCCCCCCCCCCCCCCTTCCCCTCCACCCTAGTCACAAACACACGAACACCTACATACCCCCCCCCCCCCCACACACACACACACGCACACACGCACACACACACACACACACACACCACTACCACAGGTCTTTTTTTGGGGGTTCTCAGCATGCAAGCGCATGTAGCCGTGCAGGCTACAGCGCTGTGCCTCTCACCGTTGTTGATACTGGACGACTTCGCTCGCTGTCCACAGAAACACTGCAGCATATGCGCTCCTTTCTGAAGGAATGGCCTCAGAATCCTCATTGATTTGGGTTGATGGGAGCCTTCCTCAATCCAAGCAATCGGACGGCGGTGCTACCACAACACAGCAGGGTCAGGTAGCATTGCGTAGCAGCCACCTCTACTGGAGCAGCCCGCTTCCTATAGGCTCTCATCTAGCCCTCAGAACGCCGGAAGGGCACAGTCTGCAGGACAAATGACGCTGGAACGAGGCATCTTGACTTCTGTTCTCTCTGTGTCACTGTTTTCCTCCTCGCGCGTTCCTCTGGTCGCTCTCCGAGACGGTCCCTCGCGTGCGCCACACTTCCTCTCTGTCGCCGCGGCGGAACAACACAAGGACGATAGAGAATGTGTGTTTGTGTGTCCGTGTGTGTGCGCGCGCGTGTGCGCGTGTGTGTGTGTGTGTGTGTGTGTGTGTGTGTGTGTGTGTGTGTGTGTGTGTGTGTGTGTGTGTGTGTGTGTGTGTGTGTGTGTGTGTGTGTGTGTGTGTGTGTGTTTTTAATTGGAGTACATCCCCTGTCCCCGCGCCTTGTATACCAGCATAGCGGACGTATAGCAAGAGAGGAGAGACAGAGAGAGAGAGAAGAGAGAGACAGCAAGAGAGAGAGAGAGAGAGAGAGAGAGAGAGAGAGAGAGAGAGAGAGAGAGAGAGAGAGAGAGAGAGAGAGAGAGAGAGAGAGAGAGAGAGAGAGAGGAAGAGAGCTATGGATTTAAGAGTGGGGAATGCTACGATGGGAGCGTGCACGCGAAAGTTAAACTGCAGGGGTAAGTGGCGGCGGGCCGTCCACGGGTGAGGTAATGCGGCGCGTGCTGCTGCTGACGTTCCGAGGCGACAGGGCTGCTCGAGCTGTCGGTCACACCGCCCAGATGTGGTGGACCCCGGCGAGGGCCAATTGTTCCTCAGATTCACCGTGAGCACGCGGGCGACGCGCGCACTACGTCAGACACATGCAGCAGCAGTGTTTAAAGACGCCGGTGCGCAATCCACAGAGAAGCCGATCGACACCCAGAGAAATAAAGTTATAGGCTACAACATAAAAAAGAGTCATCGAGTTGTCGATGACGACAGGCAGAGCACCTATAACCAACCAACCGGAATGGGGTTACGTCAGCAAGAAAATAAAATAAAAGTAAAAGAAGAGGTTCGAACTTTTTCAACGTTTTTTTTTCTTTTTTTCTAGGCTACCTGCCTGGCTATTAATAGCTCTGTGGTGCACTGGGTTGGATTGCGTTTAACTTGGGTACTGTAAGCCGGCCATCAATACTGATGCATTCCTAACCAGTAGGTGTTGCATTGACAAGGAGGAGATGGTTGAGAATATATATTGTGTTATGTATGGGTGAACCGTTTGGATCAATTAATCAACAGCCATGAATTTACAGTGACATATCTTCACAAGATATTCGAGCTAATGCCCACTGAGACTGAGGAAAAAGTCTGATTCAACAGTTAGGGTACTTTTATTTTTACTTAAGAAATGTTCAGGAAGTGTGAGGTTTTATTCTTCAGAGTTCAGTCAATTCCCCTTTAAATTGACAGTACTGCTCCTATATATGGTTGATGTGTAATAACGTGGTTATCGATTATTCCCCTGTGTCGTTCTCGTCATTGATGGCTTTATGGCAGTGAATGATGTTAATACATGGTGCTGAGATGATGTCTCCACTTTGTACACTAGATGGAGCCTTTACATTCAGTATTTTAGAGGTTTTGCGGGCGCTTGTGAGTGCGTGTGAGCTTACGAACCTGTGTGTGGGCCCACTAGCTATACTTTAAATGAACTTGACTATGAATTACCTCCAGTTGTGTTGATAAAAGGATGTTGATAAAATATCTATTGTTCTACATGCTCTGAAACTTCCCCGGCCTAAACAAAGCATTGCGCTCAACCAATAATGGTCAGGTACAGTGATGACATGCAATATGTATTTCTCTCCGAATCCGTCTCTGGCTGGCCCCCCGGGTAACCTCTAAGCTATTCAGGCTCACATTACCGTGGTTCTACTTCTGAATATTACCACCGCAGAATGTATACCATATACAATGTCAAACATATCACAATGTATACCATACACAATGTCAAACATCTCGCAATGTATACTATACACAATGTATACCATATACAATGTTTACCATACACAATATATACCATACACAATACCATACACATGTATACCATACACAATACCATACACAATGTATACCATATACAATGATACAATGTATACCATACACAATGTATACCATACACAATGTATACCATATACAATGTCAAATCTATCACAATGTATAACATATACTATGTATACCATACCGATACTGTACAGAATGTACACCATATACAATGTATACAATACCATACACAATGCTTACCATAGACAATATATACCATACACAATGCTTACCATAGACAATATATACCATACACAATACCATACACAATGTATACCATACACAATACCATACACAATGTATACCATATACAATGATACAATGTATACCGTACAGAATGTATACCATACAAAATGTATACCATATACAATGATACAATGTATACCGTACAGAATGTATACCATACAAAATGTATACCATACACAATGTATACCATAAACAGTGTAAACCACACACAATGTATAGCATATACAATGATACAATTACACAATTACATATACAATGTCAAACATATAGCCAGATAGATAGAGAGAGGCGTGGGGAGGGGGGGGGTGTAGTCAGCAAAATACCTTGGGAACAGCATTCATGCAAATAGGAAGAGGTCAGAGAAGATGGAGAGAAAAGAGAGGAGGAGGAGGAGAGGAGGAGGAGGAGGTGGAGATGGAGGTGGGGGTGTGGCAGGAGCCGGCATCAGAGCCGGGGAGTGAGGATAGAGTGGTGCTGCTGTATTTGTCTTAGTCCCGTATTGTCCCACTGCAGAGCCTCTATCACCTCATGCCAAGGGGGGGGGGGGGTGGGGGGGGGGAGGCAGAGAGGGAAGCAGAGAGAGAGAGAGCAGAGAAGAGAGAGAGAGAGAGAGAGAGAGAGAGAGAGAGAGAGAGAGAGAGAGAGAGAGAGAGAGAGAGAGAGAGAGAGAGAGAGAGAGAGAGAGAGAGAGAGAGAGAGAGAGAGAGAGAGAGAGAGAGAGAGAGAGAGAGAGAGAGAGAGAGAGAGAGAGAGAGAGAGAGAGAGAGAGAGAGAGAGTCAGAGGGAGAGAGAGAGAGAGAGAGAGAGAGAGAGAAAGAGAGGAGAGAGAGAGAGAGGAGAGAGAGAGAGAGAGAGAGAGAGAGAGAGAGAGAGAGAGAGAGAGAGAGAGAGAGAGAGAGAGAGAGAGAGAGAGAGAGAGAGAGAGAGAGAGAGAGAGAATGGGGGGGAGGGAGACAGAGGTGGACAGAGGCAGGAAGTGAGAGGAAGAGAGAAAGGGATACTCTGACTCAGACTGATGTTCCCATTCAGAAACCGCATCCCGTTTGAAATGATGCAATTAATAAAGAGACACGGTGTAGGAAGCTATTTTCACACAGACATATGACCACAAATTGGTTCTACATTACAATGTTCATGCATCTGAAATATCCTTGAAATATTTACCAGCATATAGTCATAATCACTTCAACATATACATAACTACAGCCCAAAACCCATTTCATGTTCATAGTTACAGTAATGCACTTGATGAGGTGCCATGTGTTAAATATATTGTAGACCTACATCACATGCTACCTTTGACAGCATTGTAGTCATGATGTCATATCCAAATGGCATGTCTTGCAAATCAAATCAAAAGCCTTCTTTTACAAAAATTTGGCGAGTTGTATAACCTGTGTTTATAATTTTAATTTAAATGATGATCCGTTGCAGTCAAATACCGGGTGTTATTCTGGTATTGAAATGCATCTTTTTTATTTGCCATACATGAAAGAAAACAGAGGCCTCCATAGGTTTTAGCAGCGGACATGTTTGTGTCGGCCATGGCTCTCTGGGTCATAGTGCTCATTGTGTCTTTGGGCTGACTAAGGTGTGTCTGTGGTGACATTGTGGGCAAACGCATACACAGCCCTCTTCTCCCATTTCACCTCGCCATGTGTCAACAGGAGCGGCAGAGCCCAATGTACAACGTTCACCTTGTAACTTAACGCCCAGCCTGGAAGGACATGATACATAGTCAAATCCGCTGGAGCCTCCGAGCTATCAAGATATCTTTCCATCCTTTCTATTCATAAGATGGGATGATGTTGGCATAACGTCACGTCTGAGATGCAAACATTCAAATTGGCCTTAGTGTCTACATTCACACATCACTTCACCACAAACACATTGACAGTTCATGTTCGGATGGCACACAGAAAACAGCTGCAAGAGAGAAACCCATTTGCTGAAGTGCC
This sequence comes from Melanogrammus aeglefinus, assembly GCA_900291075.1. Classification (NCBI taxonomy): domain Eukaryota; kingdom Metazoa; phylum Chordata; class Actinopteri; order Gadiformes; family Gadidae; genus Melanogrammus; species Melanogrammus aeglefinus. The sequence goes on from OLKM01001114.1 coordinate 150,579, forward strand.
AGAAAAAAGGCTCTTCATGTTTCCTGCAGAGCAAAGCATATGTTTCCTATTTGAAGCTCTGCCGAACTGTAAATGTTTGCATCTACCAAAGTAGCCAAAAAATCAACTAGAAGAAAATGACTTGTCTGCAAACATGGGATTGAATTCTGGATACAGCCACAGAGTGATAAGATAGGGTTACAGATGTGGTTTTGACGAGGCTAAGTGCGTCGTCAAAACTAGTTGAACTAAGCTCAATATTGTTCTGTTTAACCTGTTAATGAGGCATTGCATTCAAATTTACAAATATTAAAGGTAAAGCTGCTGAATGCTTATAAAGATTAAATTGCTTATACTGCAACTACAATGCCATAAATACCATTCACGCATGCGCATGTGCGTGTGAGTGTGTGTGTGTGTGTGTGTAACCACGTCTGCGTGTGTGCGTCTGTGTGTTTGTGTGTGTGTGTGTGTGTGTGTGTGTGTGTGTGTGTGTGTGTGTGTGTGTGTGTGTGTGTGTGTGTGTGTGTGTGTGTGTGTGTGTGTGTGTGTGTGTGTGTGTGTGTGTGTGTGTGTGCGTGCATGTAACCACATGTGCATGTGCATTTGTGTGTGTGTGTGTGTGCGTGTGTGTGTGTGTGTGTGTGTGTGTGTGTGTGTGTGTGTGTGTGTGTGTGTGTGGTGTGTGTGTGTGTGTGTGTGTGTGTGTGTGTGTGTGTGTGTGTGTGTGTGTGTGTGTGTGTGTTTGTGTATCAAGGTATGGATGGGGACAAACTAGAAAATATGTCTCTTTAAGGATAAAGAGAGCACACAGAATATGCTTCAGTCAGGAAAACCTAATGTCACACTTGATAATGATGCCTTTGAAAACACCCTTCCTTATGAGGCTATTGAATGAGATCTAGACAGATGGATTCATAAATAGGAGGACAGATAGACATGCTGTTTGCATGCTAACGGGTGGTGTAAGTGATGGCATTATCTATGAAAATGTAAAAAGTAAAACGTTTATTTTGTTTGTCACATTTGTTAAACAGGCCACTGGTTGCTAAAGGGGCTTGTGGCAAAACACTACATTCAGAATTTCAATCCTGTGAGAACAGTGATTTCAACTTTGCGCGCTCACCTTATCAACAGGGAGAGTTGCAACACCAGACACTGGACGCTACATTGGGGGAAACAAGTGCATTGTTGTCCTTATGGGACTCTCACAACTAGCTGCAGAGACCTTTCTAAGGAGGACGATAAACACTCCCGTCCCATCAAGTTATAGTTCAATTCAATAATGGAATCATGAAATTGTCTCCTGAAGTATTAAGTACATGTTTTAAAGAAGGAATATAATATAACCGGGCCCACATGTCAAGAAACCAATTCAGTTGAACTTAGATGGACTGAACTGGTAGGCCTACTGATCGCTCAAAACTATATGTCCATTAACCTAAAGTTGATTTATACTTTAAATTTCGAACCTAATATTGAATTGTATAATTCATCATTTCAATATTAGCTAGCTTAGCAGGTATTATATTGTTTGGACATAACCGTTAGTTCCAAGGTATGGCACGCGCGCCCTCTGTGCGCGCGTGCCGGTGGACCCGGCGGTGAGCGGGAACAGCAGCACGTTGGTCTCGCGACGGGAAGTGGAGAGACAGCACTTTGTTCTGAGTCAGAGGATACCGGCACCCACAGAGTGGAACTCGTTTAGGACGGCAGGAACACACTCTTTTTTATTCCATTTATTTGTTTGTCCTACGTGTGTTTCATAATAGCAGTATTCCAAGGACATTGCTTAAATTCTTTAAACTCGTCGCTGCCTTTTTAAAAAGGGCTGTTATACTGCGTATACAACGGACGCAAACCTATTTACAACGTTAGCTACACCGAGTGCGGAATAGGTGGTCATGAACTGGCATATAAAGCTATGAATGGATAAATACAGCCCGCGTATTTCCAATGCCGTATATAGACTAGGTGTATCCGTGAAGCACAGAATCATTCTCACGCCATCTCACTGTATTCTATACTTTGCCATGGTGAAAGTAGCCAATTTAATAGGGAAAAGGGATAGTTTGGGTTAATTCTTTACCGCAGCCCGGGACCTTCACATCGGGCGAACACTGCAACGTGCCTAGTGCACAGCCTCCTCATGACTGTCTTCATGTAGATAGTTGGCACAGCAACAACAAACACAACAACAACAACAAGAAAGTTTCTTACCTCCTTTTTTATCACCCATGTCACCTTGCGAACCAGGTCGGTGCAAGAAGCTGAAGATAGTGCCGCCGGACGGGGACTGCGCGTGAACCGGGGGCGCCTCGCTTTATGTCTTCGGGACAGGCGGCGGAGCAGAGTGTTTACAGGGCGAACTCTAGATGCAGTTTAAAGAAATCAATGCGAGGAGAATGGATCCGTGGTCAGGATCCCATTGAACGCGTGCGAGCGATACTGCTCTTCAGGGACCTCGTGGCTGTTGGTGGTGGAGTTTACCGGCGTTTGTGGGTGATGCTTGGGCACTCCTGACTCCCAGGTATAAAGGGGGGGGGGGGGTAGGGGGTGGAACCATTATAGTCTGGAACAAGAGTCTGCAACAAGAGTGCGCGTCTGTTGGTGAGTGCGCGTGATTTGTCATGAGCACGCGCGTGCATGGGAACATGTGCCTGGGTTCGTTTGCAGTTGCATGGTTCGCTGAAGGGGTCACGCGCTGTGTTCTTTATGTAGGCTCACTTGTGCTGCTGTCAGGAGCTGTTCTTCAGCATTGGTGCTGAAACATCACTTCGCTGAATTGCAGTTGCTTGTCCGAGCGCCAACAATAGACGTATGCTGCAAGTATTTGTACAGGGCTGAAGCTGAACACTTGGGAAATCAACGCTGCAGCTTGGTTTTTGTACACTTTCGAAGGCTGATTAACAATGATTGATTTGTATTGTGATTTGGTGATTTTAAAATTGAAAAGTTTTTGTGCTTCCTTAATTATTCTGATTTCAGTAGTACATCAACGCCTGCAAAATACTTGCATGCATGGCAAAGACATAAATGTTTGAACGCTGTATATTATGCCTATAACTCAGGCTGGTCTTTTCTTTTGTCCACTTCAATATCACGTTTCTCAGGGGGCTGGCCGGCTGAGATCTACTGTCCATCGAGATGTGTCCCCAGATAACTGCTGACGCCATGTGACAGTAATGCCTCTTCATTAGAGGAGGAAGATGTTCTGCTGAGAGGCATACTGTTTCACTGATCAATACTTATGTCCTAGGCATTTGACTCTCTGTTATGGCTGTTTCCTGATGCGCTACAACAATGAATTGATAGACAATCTGTGCAGAAGACGAGAAATTATTTTTAAGTGTATTGATTTCTTCACAGGGTTTCTGGTGTTGGATTTCTTAAATCCCCGTAACTCAGCATTAAATGGAGATATCGGCTGTGTACAGTGATAGTTATGTTACTCTATTGTCATTGGTTCAAATGTACCATTGACCTTAACGGTGTGTTGTGGTCCTAGTTCATTCTGTCCTTCTGTTTCTATGTCTGGCTGTCTGGCTTTCTGTCTGTATATGTCTATCTATCTATCTATCTATCTATCTATCTATCTATCTATCTATCTATCTATCTATCTATCTATCTATCTATCTATCTATCTGTCTGTCTGTCTGTCTGTCTGTCTGTCTGTCTGTCTGTCTGTCTGTCTGTCTGTCTTGTCTGTCTGTCTGTCTGTCTGTCTGTCTGTCTGTCTGTCTGTCTGTCTGTCTGTCTGTCTGTCTGTCTGTCTGTCTGTCTGTCTGTCTGTCTGTCTGTCTGTCTGTCTATCTATCTATCTATCTATCTATCTATCTATCTATCTATCTATCTATCTATCTATCTATCTATCTATCTATCTATCTATCTATCTATCTATCTATCTATCTATCTATCTATCTATCTATCTATCTATCTATCTATCTATCTATCTATCTATCTAAGTTTGCCAGATTATGGTAGGTATAGTAAAGTATACACTTAATCAGCCCGGGGGGGCACTTGTCCATAAAGACTACTTGTGTTCATACGCCGATAAATTGTATTTATCTTAAAAAACGAAATCCATCGTCCAGCATACAAATAGGAACAAGGAAAAAGACTACAATTCCCAGTGAAGCATTAGTTCACTGGAAATTGATCCATGTGTCCAGAAAGCTCTCCGTCAGCATTCAGACGGGACTGTGTGATTTCAGCTTGGGTTTCAAGCGATGGTATAAAAAGAATGGCTTGCAGGTATAAGATGTTTCCAGGCTCTCTGGGCTGACACATCAAGGCCAAATATTATCTCTACCGGTTACATGTTACCGTGGATAAAGTCAAATGAAGTGTTAAAAGTCATAGCACGTCGCTCATAGCTGGAGCATCCAGGGAAACCTCCCAAATTCCCTCCCAGTAGCAGACTGTTTCAAACTGCATAAGGGCAGGGGGCTGGGGGAGGTCGAGAAGCAATGATCGGTTGGTATCGGAGTGGTAGGAGGAGAGTTAAAACATGGTGGCACTTTTATCCATTTAACACGTGCAATGCCGTTGCAGGTGGCTGCCTACAGCACAATACCTCTTGGCGTCTGTGCACCCATGGATCAATGAGAGGACCTGAAAGAGGACACCTACGTTAAAAAAAAAGCTGTGTAACGATTCGAGGGCAACCGGGCGTCCTCTGTAGACTTCACTGTCATGGAAGGGTGATCATTAAATTAAAATTATGTTGAATCATAATCATTTAAGATAATTATGAATTGGATTCATACAAAATAGTTCCATTAAAAGTATCCCAAATATAAAATCCTTATGGATAAATGCCCTGCAATGTTATCCAATATGAATATATATTTATTGTTTTGCTAGAACTTTGAATTGACAAATTATGTGTTACTTTAAAGCAATATACTGTTTATATTACATTTAGATTCAAACAAATGTATTTTAGTATGTAGTATGTTGTTGAGACTATTGTGTGTGTGTGTGTGTGTGTGTGTGTGTGTGTGTGTGTGTGTGTGTGTGTGTGTGTGTGTGTGTGTGTGTGTGTGTGTGTGTGTGTGTGTGTGTGTGTGTGTGTGTGTGTGTGTGTGTGTGTGTGTGTGTGTGTGTGTGTGTGTGTGTGTGTGTGTGTGTGTGTGTGTGCTTGTGTATGTTTTGTATGCTGTGTGTGCTTGTGTAGTGTGCCTGCTTGTGTGCGAGTGTGTTTGCGTGCAAACATGAGTGTGTGTGTGTCTGCATGCACAGGCATGTGCCCCATGGGTCTTAATATGTGTGTTGCGTAGTGTTTATGTTTACTGTTACCAATCGTCCAGCATCTGACAGCTCCTAGCTAAACCGACACCTGGGGACACTCATACATTAATGATCCCACTGTCCCTCTTTCTGCCAGAGCTTCACCCTGTCCCTATTGTTTCTCCTCTGCTTCCCCGTTCTGTTTCCCTTTGTGTCCTTACCCTGCCCCACCATCCTTCTGACCACACACATACAAACACACACACACACACACACACACACACACACACACACACACACACACACACACACACACACACACACACACACACACACACACACACACACACACACACACACACACACACACACACACACACACACACACACACACTCACACAGCTGCTTACAACGGCACCTTACTTGGCAATGTGTCCTTAGAGTTCACACACACACCACCCAGCAGAAGCATTTTGTTCTCCTCCTAGCCTCCGCCCCCCTTTCTCCCTCTCCTCCCTCCCCTCCCTCCCTCCCTCCTCCCTCCCTCCTCCGCTCTCTCTCTCTCTCTCTCTCTCTCTCTCTCTCTCTCTCTCTCTCTCTCTCTCTCTCTCTCTCTCTCTCTCTCTCTCTCTCTCTCTCTCTCTCTCTCTCTCTCTCTCTCTCTCTCTCTCTCTCTCTCTCTCTCTCTCTCTCTTTCTATTTAGCAACACTGTCATCGTTTCTATGGTTGTGTGTATTCATGATGTTTATTTTCATTTGTGTATCTGGAGTTGCACATCCTGTGTGAATTCTTCCACAATATCCACATCATTATGAATAGGTTTGTTTGTTTTTCTTCCCGATGATAATAGGTCAACTGGAGGGGAGCAGATCCACTGCAGATACTGCAGTGCAGCTGCCTAAATTTAAATTCAACCTTCTTCCCCTATTTCTGGAGCACTGACCAACTTGGGATCTCACTGGAAATTGTCCAGGGGGCAATAAAAAAATATTAAAGCATAGCTAAAGTTCCCCAAACAAACACACTTGTACATTCAAGATTACCCCCACACCACACACACACCAAACATCCTCAAATTCAGATTTTAATGAAATAATTAAAAAGTAATTGAATAGTAAGTATTTTCCCTATGTTTTAAACCTTTACAGTGGGTCTACAAGCAGCCTAGTCAGGGTACATTTCTTTTTCGGGTCTATTAACTTATACGCCACTAGAGGTCAGCAAAGCACTTTTACATTCAACTAAAATATATTGTACCGTGACACGCACAGCAAGCCTAAAAGGGGGCTGTCTTGAGCCAGGTCACGTGTATCTTTCACTCGCTGTTGTGGGAGGTGCTTCAGACTGACTGCAGGGGTCATTGTAAACATGGCGTGGCGAGGATGTGTTATGCATTTGACCAAAACGGGGTTCATCAAATGTGCGAAGGCATCCCCTAGAGATAGCAGGTAAGTAAACTGATCTATAACTCTGGATACATTGCGTGGGCTGACCCCGACAGTGATTCAATTACATTTTCCTGCAAATTGATAGGCTACTTATTCAGTATCAGTGTGGCATAACGTTAGCTCATAACGATGACTGTTTAAATAACTGCAAAGCGTCATTGACAGTTCCTTACCAATTGGTAGTTTAATGAGCTCCGCGATTTATTGAAGCAACATTATAAACTACTACGCAGATGCCTAAAAATTGCGACATCTACTACTATCATTGAAAGCACCTGTATCATTTTTTTTTATGTATGTCTCATCATGTACTTTATTGTGTACTTTTAGCGTTTACGGTTTAGTGTGTCCTGAGGCATATGTAGCAATTGGTTGTTTGTAATAAAGATATGGATGTTGAGGTTGTCAAATGTCGTCAAATGTTTAATCGGACCTGCTGGTGAAGGTCCGATTAAACATATCTTGCTTGTGTTGTTGTTTCAACAATTAACAAATGCACCTTTTCTACCTTGGTTCAAGACTCAACCCACACAACCAGCAGAGATGTGCATTCCGTCGGGAAGCCAAAAGAACAGATACAAACAAAGGGAATGTTTCCCAAGAGACAGAGTTTGCCTCCTCCAAAGCAGGAGAGCCAGTCAATGTTAAATCTTCTCATCCACCACCAACAGCACATTCTCCTAGGGCCCGACCAACGCTTTTTAAACCGTTTGTTTTCACAATAGGGGTATGTCACACTCTTGTATTCTTCCATTCCATCAAATTGTATTATTAACCTGTACATGCTGTGTTCTGTGTTCATCCCCAGTTTCAAACAAAATATGGTGACAATGCCTGTTGTACCTGTAAGTACAATGGGAAGGTTTCGTTGTTGTGGTCTGACTCCACTCCATGCTAGTTTACAGGCTGTTCCTTCGGTGTGGCAGCCATATTGCAGTACGAGTCCCTGAAGTCGAGATTCGACACAGTCAGGGAAGAGACAAAACCAAATAAAGAATTGAAGGTGAGTCTGCAGCACTTCAAACAAAACTTTGAGACAAATCTCATAATTAAGTTTTATTAAGTTATATGGTCAATGTGTGCTCCAGGGTTCAGAGGACATGACCTACTGGCACAACTGGTGGAACCAGCTGAACGGTGTCCAGAAGCAGCTGATCCTTCTGATGTCTTCGGCAGACGACTTGTGGAGCAGCTTTTCCGAGGGACAGAGGACCACTGCTGGTACGCCATGCTGAACACAATACACACTGTGACTCGGTTGGATGTTATTCTAATTTATGACCACACTTCTTGCATCAAATCTAGAAAATGTCTGAAATGGTATGGAAATTCATCCATAACAGATGAATGAAAACTATTTTATTCCCAATAGCTGTCCTAAAAGCACTGCAAACCATGGCCCCACGTGCCTTATTGCTTTTCATAAATCTGGTACTTAAATGTTTTTTTCTGAATACTCACAAAATAAGCACAAAGTAACATAAAATGGTCATTTATGAAAATAGTATCGTAACAGTTTATTTGAATGTATTGATTAAACATCAACACACTGCATTGGTTAGGGTCTTCAGTGCTTGGCCTCTTTGCTCTGTCTAGGTATTATAGCGGTCAATGCCCTGGTGCTGTGCTGCTGGAGAATCCCATCTTTGCAAAGAACCATGATCAAATACTTCACAGCCAACCCAGCCGCCAGTGAGTTGGATCTTTGTTCAGTTCCTCTAGACATAGGGCATTTTAGAAAATAGTTACATAGAATACCAAAGATCAAGAGAAAGAACAGGAACAGACTCGGTGATGGTATTATTATCGAAGACTTTGATAAGGCTTGAATAGGAAGCATTGGTTCACAGTGTATTGTGAAATGACCCCAGTGTATGGCGATACGTTAACCAGCATGTCATTACTTATACTACACTATACTCCGCTCTGGTGTTTTCCCCAAGTCGAAAGGGACTTGGTTCAATCCCCCTGGTTCAAGGTCCTACCTGTCACTCCATCTACCAGGTCCTTATGGCAAATTCACTGCTTTGGAAATGGTCCAAAGCAGTGAATCAACAGTGAATAATAACAGTGAATAGTGAATAATAACAGAATAGCTTGCCCATTGTTGATGTTCTACTTCATCCTCTGCGTTCAGAGACTCGGTGCCTTCCCATGGTCCTGTCCTCCTTCAGCCACTACTCCGTCTTCCACATGGTGGCCAACATGTACGTGCTGTGGACCTTCTCCACCAGCATCGTCTCCCTCCTGGGCAGGGAGCAGTTCCTCGCCGTCTACCTCTCCGCTGGTACGAATACTCCCCTGCTAGGACGCAAATACTGGTGATATCATGAAAACGATGATGATGTCGTTATCGTACGTATACGAGTGGTACTGTGGGTGATAATGGCCTTCTGTGTCAGAGCAGTTTTTGGGGAGACTTTTGTTTTGAAAATGCATGTTGGCTGGCTGGTTGGGTTCACTTGCATCACTTGCATGTTTCAAGGCTATTTAGTCAAATAGATAATTAATTTAATCCAGTGCTCAGCCTCCTGTTTTAGTCAAGTTAGACAAGTTAGACAAAAGTGACTTTTTATCAAACAAAAACAACAATCATAAAAGACGTCTTTATATATGTTTTAAAGTAGTCTGCCATTTATGATACGTTTAAATTTGATTACAGGAGGTGGATTGGATCGACAGATGGTAGTATTTCTTACGTGTCGGTGATTGCTGTGTAAATGTTCGGATGCTACCTGCCGGCCTCAGCTCACACACCTGTTTATTTTTGTCTTGTTGCAGGTGCGATCTCCAACATGGTTAGCTACTGCTGTAAGACAGCCACTGGTCGGCTGTATCCCTCATTAGGAGCGGTAAGCCATCCTTGATGACCTCGTCATATCTTTTTAGAGAGAGAGAATGACCTGTAGCATAGGGCCGCAGGTTAGAATCGAACCTGGGTCGCTTCAAGGTGTAAAGCCTCCCTGGTAAGCGCACTAGCGTTTTGACCCACCAAACCTCATTTTATGATAGGTTAGAAAAGGAAACACAAAACACTACCAATAAAGCGATTCTCCTAAAATACCATCTGTTGTGCTCTTGTCGTTTGAACTCCAGTCCGGTGCGGTGATGACCGTGCTGGCAGCGGTGTGCGCCAAGGTGCCAGAGGCCAAGCTCGGCATAATTCTCCTTCCCATGGTCACGTTTACAGCAGGGAATGTAAGGTGACATACACCAAGGGGGACTGCGTCAGAGTGTGTATGTATGTTGACATGTATCAGGATTTAAAGTGTATGTAACCTTCAAAATGAGCGTGAGTGTGTGTTTCCACTTAAAGTAGCCCGTTGACGGAGTACATTCACTTGTTGACATTTACATTACTCAATGCACTGCTGCCCTTGTCTGTCATCCTGACTCTGTTTCTCTGCCCCCAGGCCTTGAAAGCCCTCATCGCCATAGACACAGCGGGACTGGTTATGGGCTGGCGGTATTTGGATCATGCAGCTCATCTGGGAGGGGCTCTCTTTGGAGTGTAAGGCCCAATCCCATTTCTACCCCTTACCCCTTACCCCTTCCCCTTACCCCTTCCTAAGGCCCAATCCCATTTCTACCCCTTACCCCTTCCCCTTACCCCTTCCCCTTACCCCTTCCCCTTACCCTTACCCCTTCCTAAGGCCCAATCCCATTTCTACCCCTTACCTCTTCCCCTTACCCCTCCCCCTTGTTTTGAAGGGGTAAGGGGAAGGGGGGAGGGAGAAGGGGTAAGGGGTAGAAATGGGTTTGGGCCCAAGTGTCATGCCAAGGTTGCAAACATTATTAGAATACATATTAGTAACATATTGATAACAATGATGTTATTATTGGATTTGAAAGCAAATCCAATAATAACGTAAAAGTCGGTATATGTATCATGGAAAACTGAAAGAGTTTAAATTCCCTATGGGTGTTCCTACTATTATCTGAAAGGTTTACATCCTAGTTAACAAGTTAACCTTTTTTTCTGTACTCCTTCCCTGAGGTAGATATGTTCAGTAATCTCCTCTCTATCTGACGGTTTTCTGATGCAGATGGTACGTAGCATACGGCCACAAAGTGATCTGGAGGAACAGGGAGCCCTTTGTGAAGCTTTGGCATAGCATCCGTTCCCCTGCTAACGGTGGGAGGAGGCCAGGTAGCGGACCAGGGTCTCAATGAGGCCCTCACACAGCCAAGCACCCCTCGGGTGGGGTCACCCCACCCACACGTTCCCCAAACGTATGGGACGGCCGGTGAACTAAACACGTTGTGCTTACACAGCTGTGTTGGTTTCATGACTGAGGTTGTTACACTGGTAACAGGAGAGCTCAAGAGGCTGATGGGAGGGATGGGATAACGGTGGTGTTGGTCAACAAGGTTTGATTGCTGTTATTGGTGCAGAATAAGACCAGGGACCAGCTCCAAGAAGGGAAGGTTATGGACACTTAAATCTGAACTCTGGGATTCAGTCGGAAAAGTTTGTGTTCATTGCAGGCTTTTAAAACCATCATCAATCCCACTGTGGAAAACCATGTAAGAGGTTGTTATGAAAGGGCATGATGATTACGATGATCGGCTATTATAGCCTACAAATGTTTTGCGGGAGTTTGACAATACAAACCAATTAAAAGCTGAAATTAGGAGAACTGATGCACTACTGGCTACATGGCTTTCTTTCTGTATACTATTTAACAAGTTCATGTCAAATTAGCATTGAAAGGGTATTTGTCTCGTTTTATTTGTGCGCTATCATAACAGAATAATGAATGGTTGCATTTTCTGTGACGTTTGTAACACTAATTGTAGATGTGAAGTCTTTAACAAAGTTTGGAACAATGGGATTATCCACAAAGGGTGTAATTTAGAGTGACTGCTGCAGAAACTGGGAAAGCTCAAGTGGTGTTACTGCTTAAGTTGTCAAATCGGTTGACAACTGAAAAATTCTGGCTTTTAATCCATTCTGAAACAAACAAATCCCTTCCTCTGCACGTCTTGGTTTGCATTTCACCATAACATTGACAATGAAGTCTGGAATACTTTCAGACAGATTTTTTATCATGTCCCTAGGCAAACAATCTCTCCTCTCAATCCTGATCTGAGAGTGTTGTATCAGATCAAGATTGTATAGTATTGGTATCATTCAATAAGTGTTACTTCCACATGATGAAGGTGATAGTTCCCATTTCTAATGTTGTGGAATGAACTGCTCATTGTGGTTGAACACGTGTGTTGCTTGGTGTATTATACATACTTGGAAAGACCACCCCCTTTAAGGAATTTCAATAACTTGAGTTTATTTAATAACATCCAGCATAAATTGAGGTATACATTTGCATGCATTAATCATAATCCATGTAATGTGTGTCAGTTAATAGCTTATTAAACTTCTGAATAGTTAACAAATTGACAGGTTTATGACCTATTCTTGCATTACAGGACCAATAACCGTTGAAGCACATGTCTTAACTACATTGCAATCGTACACTTATAAATATGGCAGGAAATTTATTAGACCAGTTCATTCAAGATTAATCTTAATATAATGGAGACTTAACAAAAATGCTTGTTGAAATAGATTCAAGTATAAAAAAATGTACCGGTACCCAATAGAAAATGTACCTAATTTTGGAAGAAAGGTAAAACAGGCAACTCTTATTTGTTGAGAAATTGTCAAAGCTTAATTTGTAAAACCTGATATGAACATGTGTGTTTACACTAATGACCCTCTTAGACCGAACAGGTTCGTATGCGTCCATCTTTCAAAACTGCTTCTTGTTACTCCTGTATTTCCACTGAGGCCACAACAGATCATCAACACTCAATTGATCATTTCCATCCATCAGATTTTTTGGTTTCTTTTGACTGAGAAACACACACAGTCAAGAATATTAACAGGCAGTGTTTATAATTCTTCAATTTTCCCTGAAGATATCAAAGGATGAAACATATCCCATTTTATCACCACTTTGTATCCTCAATGAGGTATCCTTGTAATCAGCTCTCAACATTTCTTAATTAATTCTTGAGAAATTAGCAAAATAAGTGTAGCAAAACAATCTCTGAGTGTATCCTGCATTCCTAATCTGTATCCTGTGTAGAAAACACAAATAAAAGCCCCAAACCTTGAGCCTTGAAAACCGAAACCCCCACTCCGACCCCGACAGTCAAGGCCCCTACACTTACAAGAGTGTTTCTCGAGTCCTTCTTTCCGCGAAGGCCCCGGCGGCTTGCCATCCACACCACTACGGCATCCCCGACGTCAGCCTTTATTCTTGTGGTTAGCGTAGCTGGGGAATCCAAACTGGCAGAGCATGAGGTTGGAGAAGCAGAGGGGCATTGAGCCGTAGACCTGCGCCAGCCTGTTCAGACAGAAGGACCTCTGGAGTAGGTGTTCGGGCCGATGCCACATCCCCAGGTACCCGCTGCTGCGCCCTCCTTCTCTAGGTTACGGAAGTCCACGGGTTTGACGAACACCCCCGACGGCCGGCTGGCCACGATGCCCTTTGACGTCGGCGTGCCCTGGAACGACCTCGGCTGTTGTGCCAAATAGAGGGAAACGGCGAAGTTCATGGCGATGTCGTCGCAGTTTTGTGTTTCGTCCACCAGCTGGTGCACTGCTTGAGGTTGCTCCTGGAAGAGCTGCAGGTAGCGGCGGTGGAAGAAAGCAGCACCGATCAGCACCATGGAGTACCTGCCGCGAAGGAATAATGAGAAATGTGCAAAGAAGGCCGGTTTCATGGTAACTTAATACAGGGGTAACACTGAATCATATATGCAAATATTAGTTTGCAGTTTGTAGACAGTCAGTAGCCTTATTACAGAATGGCTATATATATTCCTATATGATGGACTAATCATGTCCAACCTGTCTCCTCCACCAATCTCTGGATCTTGCAGCTCAAAGCTACCATAGGTATAGGGTCCTCCTGCTGTGACCACCGTGTTTCCGGGTACAAACCCAACAATTTGATCGGGAAATTGCTGTGGAGCACATAGAAACATGGCCATCAAACCAACATACTGCATTGGTCCCAATGACACATGAACAGTTATGTTTCAACTATTCTACAAGAATTACCTTCCAGACAGAAAAAGCAAAACTGATGTCCGGGACACTGACCAGAGTGTCATCATCCAGCATCAACACGGCTATAAAATTCGGCAAAGATGACAGTAGGTCAACAGGGAGCTGAACAAAACACAACGCTTGCAGAGGCATTAACACAGCTTCCAAACAATTGAATCAAGACTTATATGCACTTACCATCTGTATTAATCTCCGGAAATGCTTGAAGTCGATTTCGCATTCAGTTGATACTCTGCTCCTTGAAGATCACTAGGGAGACGGCAGCCTAAATAAGCCTGAATAAGGTTTTGCTAAGAAGCACACATCCTGTTTGATTGTCTGGATGGGAGACGTTAAAAATTCAAAATAAAAGCCAGAGAATATACATATATATCGCTACTCGCGATAAAAGGTATAAATCGCTACTCGCAATGGGAAAGCATAATAGCACACAATAAAGTGATGGTCTCTTCACATTAATACATATGACTACTCTCGATCTCTTGACATTGATATAAAGGTAGATAAGCTTAGAAATAAATCGCTACTCGCGATGGGAAAGCATAATAGCACAAAATAGTGTGATGGTCTGTTGACATTGATATCAACAATACTCGCGCTAAAAGGTAGGCTTGCCTGCTCAAAGCATAGCCTACATGAATTCACCATTAGCATTGTATTATATTTTATAATAATTTTATAAAAACAGTTATTTGTTGATGAGTGGCACAGAAAAAGCCTTGAATTATGCTCTAAATTCAATATCAAATTTTGCAGTATTAACCCTGTGTGTGTGTGTGTGTGTGTGTGTGTTTCACCACCTAGGACACTGTACCCGCCATGTGTTTCATGCTGCCCCCCACCGTCTTCATGCTACCAGCCCAAGCTACCCGCCCCAGCCCGATGCCAACCGCCTTGTACTGCCCATCACCCCCTCCTACAGCATCTTTAAACCTTTAAGAAGATGCTGTATGCCATGGACACTCCGCAGAACAATGTAGCTGTGTACAAAGATGTATCTGTTGCTGTTCATTCCACTCATTTCCTTCAATAATGGCTGATGCTGATGTGTGTTATACCTACTCTGTTTCTCTGTCCTTATGGTGCATAGAGTAGCATTTTAGTGTATGCTTGTATTACTGCTCATAGTAGTAAAATGTAGAAAATGTAAAGCCATGTTGGATGTTGTCTTTTTTTCTTGTTGGGGGGGTTTGGGGTATTGTCGTCTGTGGTACAACCAAGCAATAAACCGAACTGACCTGTATTGGCATAATGGAATTACACAATGGAATTATTATTGAAATAAAAATTGGGGGGATTGTCGTCCGCGTGGCACCAGCAGGCCTCAAACCGAATGACCTATTGACCTGCATTGAAACAATGCAATTTCACTGTCAACGCAAAAGTTGTTAGGCTGAGAAAACTAAAAAATGTCTATCTCCCATATCGGTGTCATCTGTTCATCAGAGGGAGGTGAACCGCAATCTGAAAAAATATTGGGGGGATTGTCGTCCGCGTGGCACCAGCAGGCCTGAAACCGAATGACCTATTGACCTGCATTGAAACAATGCAATTTCACTGTCAACGCAAAAGTTGTTAGGCTGAGAAAACTAAAAAATGTCTATCTCCCATATCGGTGTCATCTGTTCATCAGAGGTAGGTGAATCGGAATCTGAAAAAATATTGGGGGGATTGTCGTCCGCGTAGCACCAGCAGTCTAACCTGGGTTCCAGATTAGGGGGACTACTCGTCCCCTGAGGCCGAAACGAGACCCCTAGTCGGACCAAGTGGTGCAGCAGGTGGCCTCAGTCCTGGAGGTCTAACCTGTGTTCCAGACTAGGGGGACTACTCGTCCCCTGAGGCCGAGAAACGAGACCCTAGTCGGACAACGTGGTGCAGCAGGTGGCCTCATGTCTGGAGGTCTAACCTGTGTTCCAGACTAGGGGGACTACTCGTCCCCTAAGGCCAAAACGAGACCCTCCTAGTCGGATAAGTGGTGCAGCAGGTGGCCTCAGGTCTGGAGGTCTAACCTGTGTTCCAGACTAGGGGGACTACTCGTCCCCCTAAGGCCCGAAACGAGACCCCTAGTCGGACTAAAGTGGTGCAGCAAGTGGCCTCAGTCCTGGAGGTCTAACCTGGGCTCCCAGACTAGGGACTACAATCAAGGGTCCGAGTCCGAAACGGAGACCCCTATTCGGACAAAATGGGGCAGCAGGTGGCCTCAGGTCTGGAGGTCCTACCTGAGGGCGTACGATGATTTACGAGTGTCAAACAAGTTGTGAATTTGTTGTAATATTAAAAGAGATTACTTACTTGTGCTCAAAGTGATGCTCTCGAAGACTCCAGTGGTTTTCCTCTGAGGGTGAATAGAGGTAGACTCCTAGGGCTCAGAGACGGTTGATAAAAACGGTTGATAACAAGATTCTAGAGCGTTCTAGTTGATAAAGCGAGACGATTCATAAGAGGGTTGTGGCGACGTGACGGGTGTTGAAACTGCCACGCCCATTTTAGGAGTCTAGCGCGGAGCATAGACAGTATAAAGATTCATTCATTCAACTTTATTTATTCTCGTGAGGTCATTGAGGGAAGCCCTCATTTTCAATGAAGCCAGAGATTACAGAAACAATGAAGTAACAAGATGTAAAAAGAGAGAGCGAAAAAAAGTATAGGTATAGGTCTAGGCCTATAATAATAAAATAAAACAAAGTAAAATAAATAAATAAATAATAAGATAAACATACATTACATTATAGAGGAGGAAGGGGAAAAATACATAAAATCTTAATAATAAAATAATAATAATAATAATAATAATAATAAATAATAATAATAAAGAACATTTACCTTAAAGCAGGTACAAATTGACATAGGAAGGTTTGTGATTACAGATCCTGAATTGATTATAGGAAGTATAGAGTTTTCAATTCTTTTTAAAATATTACACTTTAAGATAATTTATCAGGGAAAAAGAGAGGAAGGCCAATCTTATAAAGGCAGAGACTTTCCCAACTCGAGAGTGGATAATGAGGAACCTCTGAGCATCAAACAGTCATTTGATTCTGGTCTGATAGGGACCAGAATTCCACACAAGCATGTCTGAAATATAACCTGGTAATTTCCCAACAATACCTTTGTAAATAAACATAGATAGAAGATAGAGCGGGAGGTCCAGTGTCTATGCCATTTCGTTCCATTGGTGAATCGTCTTAGTTAGAAAAATAAATCGCTACTCGCGATGTGGGAACACGCACAAAATTAGCGTGGTGGTCTCTTGACATTGATATCAAACACATACCGCGCTAAAAGGGTAGGCTTTTGAGAGCCCTGAGAGTCACAACAGGTGAAATCGCGCAAAGCAGACTATTATTTTGTGAAAAGCTTGTGGTACTACCTTTTTCGGCCGCATGCCAAAAGCCGGAAGAGTAAACGGAAACATTATTTTGCTTATTTAGGCTTATTTAAGCTGGCCGTTGTGGTGTCAGATTGGCTGTGTCTCTCATTCAGGGGTGCATCCTTCGAAAGGTGCATTTCGATAGGCGCGATTACGTCACTGCGACGCGTCAGAGGCCGTGTCCACATTTCCGAAAGGCTCCTCAAATGCGGCCGACAAATGCAGCTCTTTTCCGGATTTTAAGGATACACTAGCGGATGTATCCTTCGGCGCGCTGTTACCTTGATACAATCCCCACATTTCATTGCGGTATCCTCAACATTCAATTGCGGTATCTCAACAGTTCATTGCCGGTGGTGGAATTATGGCGACCGAAGAGTTATCTGAAGCGGCAGAGGACAATTTTTATATTTAAATGTAGAGTGATTAGATAGTTCAAACTTTCAAGTCACTCGAATAACTAAACGAGACAAATGTTAAGAGTCACTCGAATAGACTAACGATACACATGTTAAAAAAATTTACAAAACACTAATTCTTGGTTAGGGAGCAAGGAGCATACTGCTCATTTATTAAAAGTTGAGGGGGGGAGAATGAGGCCTTTTCACAGGGCCAAATACTCGGCCAGTGTGGCATGGGGGTGAAGGAATACAATAGTTTGTGGTATTTATAACATAAGTTAGGATAAGTAGAGGATGAGTGCTAATTTAACTGTAATCTTACAGATGGTCCAAATGTAGATATTACACAAAGGGCGTATTGTTTAAACGATGGGCTTTTAAACATGATTGATAAATGTTTATCTTCTTCTCTTGGTTTTCTCTCTGTGATTAATCATCTCTCTGTGATTAGGACAATTCTTGGAGAAAATGGGCCTGCAGGGTGGACTCCCCTGCAGGCAAAAGAAAAAACGATGGGACAAGCCTGAAGAAGAAGTACAAGTATGTGTACAAATCTAATTGTAAATGTAAATAATTTGTTTAGACCATAGCATAGTTAATAAACAAACATTGTTGCTGAGATATTTGTTTTGCTGCTGTTCTGTTAACTGCCATGATTGATTTCCTCTGTATAGGAGGATTGCCAGTGTTCCAATGGTCCAAGGTCCTGCTCAGTCGCTAAAATCTGTCTTTGTCTCCTGGCCATTGAAAAAACGGTCACAGTACAGAAGCTGTAATTATAGTAATACCTGGCAGTACATGGGGTCTGGCTGGTTTAATGGAGAATGAAATAGAAGAAAAACTGTTGAACAATAGCTGTATATAAGTGTGGAGAGCTTAAGTATAGATATAGGCTTAAATATATCTATCGTTATCTCTATCTATCCACCACAGTTTAATATATCTATTTAAGGTTACTAAACCTGGTTTAGACTTGATTTAATGACAAACTATACCATTTTTTATACAAAAGTAAATGTTGAACTGTTTTTATAAATATACATAATTTATCAGATGTGCAAACAACATGTCAAAGTTCAAATGTACATTAAGCGCCATACTAAAGAACGGGTTGTGAAACTATACTAACTGACATTAATGTTTATCATTACTTATTTATTATTGATAATAATAACAATATAATTGAACATTACTACTGGGTTAAAAGTAAAGTTACACAGCTTTACCAGCACTTTTGGTCTTCTCCTTCTTCGGAGACGTGAGAAAAAATCACCCGCCGGCTAACTCCGGCGGTGCATACTGACTCTTTCCACCTCTCCTCCAATAAAATATAAAAATAAAACAATAAATCAAAATTTCTGGTTCCATACTTGTGTGTTCTGTGTTCGTGTTTTTTGTGTTCTGTTGAAAAGAGCGGTACAGGTGAGAAAGCTAAATGGAGTTTGTTATTTGACTGTCTTAACCTTCGCGAATTCGGGTTTCAGGAGCGGCAATAAGAGCGGCGCCACGTTCAATCACTGCAAAGTAAAGGGCGTTAATGGCTGCTTTACGCAATACCCGGATAATGCTGCCGTATGCTAGACCATAGGGCTAGACCCGTTCCATTCCACAACGCTCGGTGATATCGTCCTTATTCGGATGCATGCCTTGCGCTGTGCTTCGAGGCCCACACCTTCTCTAGAAGAGGACGCGGTCCTTCGAGAAAGGATGTCAACCCTGAATGAGACACGAGACAGCCATTGACATCGGGCTGCCAGATTGACTCGGTTTCTATGCGCATGCGCGCGACAGTCAGGCGCAGGACTTACAGATGACGTAGTCGACTGCATACACCGTAAGGTAGGATTAACGGATGAAATTAATACATACGTTGTTAGACATGAACGTTATTTTGATAAAGATTAAACGTGAATCATACTCATTTAATGTTTAAAGATTAATATTAAATAAAAATATTAATGGTAACAGGTTTAAGAAACCGGGTTATTAAACCTTGCTAAACTATATAATTTTGTAATTAAAAATAATTAATGTAATTTAACCTTAACAATAATGAGAGATGAACTACTATAAACCTAACGCATAACAACCTCATTTTAATGACTTCTTGCAGAACGAGAAAATAAATCGATCTAGGAGTCTATGGAGCTCCCATCTGGCTAAGCTAGATGAAAGCTACTCGCGATAGATTTGAGCGTTGCCCGGTAGGCGTATCTTAATGGTGACGACGTCACGTTTCTATAAACGTTCATCTGGATAGGCGCCCGAGTGATGCCGCATGCGCATGCATCAGAACCCGAGTCAATCTGGCAGCCCCAGAGTCCAATTCTGACCACACGCCACGGAGCCGACCTAGCCGTCTCCCAACTTTGAAAGATCACACTCCACAGGATGTGGTCCCAGGGGAGTTCCAAAGCTTTGGGGCGTCTGCTCTCCGACATTATTCCAGACTATCATTATTTCTCTGAGATGAGGCATTGCCTGGTAAGGGTTTAGCAATTTAAGCAGACATGCCGTTTCGGTTAAAGGTCTGGAATGACAATAGTAAATTCTCCTCCGAATAATCTAGTACTGTAGAGGCGAGTGAGTGATACAGGTAAGGGTTGTTGGCTGCTGCTCATTCGTAACACCCCAGGACATCATTGTGTGCGGCATCTGCTCCTCGGACGGCCGGCGACGGAACGGAGAGCGGTAAGAGCACCCGACGAACCAAGAGTAAAGTAGAAGGAGGGGCCAAACTAAATGGATTCTGCCTGGAGGTGGAATGCACAGGCACGGGGGACCCTGTGTTATGGGAGAGCGTGCACTCGTATGAACAGGAGCCGCAGCAATACTTTTAGGCTACAACCAGTGGCGGGCTCGCCTATAGAGGGGCGATGGCGCGCGACCCTCGCGGGCACCAGTGTCGCCGACACGCGATCTTGTGTTAAAATATATTTTTAATCAATTCGTTGTTCTTCATTTTGAGAATCAAAATCTATAATTAAATTGCATTCGAATAATGGAGAGTTTACTTTAGAATATCTTGGAGATATGATACCCAATTAATTAAATCTTCATTCACTTT